>JAZGTK010015257.1:0-13301 GCA_036877625.1 Ambastaia sidthimunki
AACTTTTGAGAACATTCAAGTGTTCATCGCTTTTTAAAACTTGACCAAATCAGGTTCTGCTTACAATCAAATCTATTACAATCTAATCTAATAATGAAAACATAATAATGAAAAGGATTAGGTTTAAGAATTAGGTAATAGTTGATATTGTAATCTAAGTATGAAAGTGTGTGTCTGTGAGAGAACCTCACTTATATTGCGTCTCTGGTGAGTATGTGGAGTGTGTGTGTGTGTGTGTGTGTGTGTGTGTAGCCCACTCTCCCCTGCTGAAGTCATCCTCGTGTCGAGTGTATCGCTCAGCCCGGCAGAGATTTGATGAATGATTCACAATAATGAGAAAGCAGTGAACTTCCACACTGCCAGTAAAGGCTAAGTCTTATTGCTGGCCCTCAGCTATTCTGAATACATGAGGCGGGCTGTGTCTGTGCTTGTCCTGCGCTAACTGCTGTTCCACAGGGTTGAAGATTCCTCGCTCTGATAAATATTTTCTCACCTCCTCACCGATCACACTTCAAACATCATTGAATCACAGTTTATCACGGTGTGGAGTCTGTGTTTTCATGCGTTTTGAAGGGGGCGTGGCTTTGGAGAGCATTCTGAAGAGAGGGCGGGATCTTAATCTTTAAATCACAACATAAACATTTAAGTTTGAATTTTTTTCCTCTCTTCGTACATTTTGCCTGTAGGAACAATGTGTCAGTGGTTTTAACTTCTCAACACTGAATGAAAATGTTTTTTGAAGGGCTGGTAAATCACTGCAAAATCTAATAAAGCAAGGTTATCTGCTTCACTGCCCGTTGCCTTCAAGGCCGCACTGCTAAGTATGGAACAGTGCGGTTCCTTTTCCACCCCGTCGCCCTGCGCCTCATAATATCGCTGGCTGTCCATCTGATCTCTACATTCCTGTGTTTAGCTGCTTATGTATTAAAAATTTGTGTGTAATGTTATGGTGTGCTGAAGATTTGACAGTATTTTGTTACCGTACTGTAGGTGTTACAGTAAATCCTGTATTCTTGTCTTTCTAACAGACGCCAGGACATGCGGGATGGCAAACTGCCAGTACGGCTGTGAGGTCATGAAAGGGGAAGTTCGCTGCCAGTGTCCGTCTCCAGGTCTACAGCTGGCTCCAGACGGCAGGACCTGCGTGGGTAGGTGCTTGTGGGTAATTTCCCCAGGAGCCAATCAAAATTCACTGCTTTTTACTTAAAGGTGCAGTAAGCGATTTCTAAAAAAACGTTGATTTAAATTTGTTTTTTGATTTGGATATTTCACCCAATAATAATTTTTTCACCCTCATGTCATTCCAAATCTATATAAATACATTTTTCATTTGTTTAACACAAAAGATATTTATATAATATGGAAGTCAGTGGGTGCCAAGAGATACTTTCTCTTACATTATCTTTTGTGTTTTTCAGATGTCACACAGGTTTGGAATGAGGTTGAGTAAATGATGGAAGAATTTTCATTTTTGGGTGAACTGTCCCTTTAACAGCGTTTCTCAGAATTTGCTTACTGCACCTTGAAACAACAGTTGATGTTATTAAAGGATGGGGCTGAAGCAGCTTCATTAGATCTGACAGCAAACCCTTCAGCTTGTGTACGTGCAGAAAAGAGCTGTGTGTCATTTATTAACTCCTGAGGGTCAGAAAGGGGCGGAAAATGGAAAAGAGCCCTTAGGGAAAAATTAAATAATAAAAAAGTTACAACCCCTTCAGATCAAACGCAGAAAGAAACATTAGATCTTTGCTTTTTATTTTGTCATCTTTTGAACGCTGCATGAATACTGCGACAAGAGAATGGCATAATAATTTACGACTGTCTGAAAAAGATCCGTAACCTTTGCTATTATGAACATGGCATGAAATGCGACTGCTTTCATTTGTTGCTGTTTGCTTGTAACATTAACCTTAGATCTGACGGCAGCCCTTGACAATCAAGCTGTGACTGTCTTTTGATTTGGTAATTACGTTTTAAATGCTTGTTTTTAATGTCATTCCACAGTCACAGAGATGACATTTTTCATAACGCATTGAAAGAAGCTTCGTTCAGGTGGCAACCTTGCGTGTCACCACACAGATCAGTAAATCACAAATGGAATGTGACAAATTGAGTCAGTTAACCTTTAGTACTTTAAACACATGCTGCTCTTTAATTTTTTCCCACCTTTCTGTACCTCGTTTGTCTGGAGGCCATGAAAGATCATCAAGCAGTGACTGACCTTGCAGATGTTCAGATGTTTAGCTGTTTTAGCAGAAGACTTGAAATGCTCTGAGGAAAGAGGCAGCAACAGTCAGATGAATGTTTGTAAATGTAACGTTGTAATGATGTTTGTAAAGCATCGCACACACGTTCTGGAGATCTTACTCCTAAATCTTTGAAAGTTCTCAAAAGTTTACCTGAGACTTATTATAGTAACAGGTAAATCTAAATGCTGTCAGATGACACATAATTGAAGCACCAGCTAAACTGTGATGTAGCTGAAATTCCTACTTTAGTTTCAGTGATCATAACTCAGTAATGGGACATGAATGAAATTAACTTGGAAAGGAAAATATTACATTTGAGAACATAACTCACTAATTACATTTGCCGTGTGCTTCTTTTCATCACAGACAGAATGAAGTGATCGCTTCCTGAAATACTCTTATTTTGTTTATGTGATGTATGGTTGCCTGGAAACAAGGGTGGCAAGAAATGTGAAATGGCTTCATAGATTTACCTGCAGAGATAATCAGCCCCTGTTCAAAGTCCTTAATTCACTGAAACAGCAACATTGATCCAGTCTGGATCAAAGAGCCAGAGGAGCCTGAAAACATCATTTGATGGGTGTGTCTGCTGGTTTTGCAGATGTGGATGAGTGTGCCGCTGGTCTCGCCGTTTGTCCTCGTTTCCGGAAGTGCATCAACACCTTCGGAAGTTACATCTGCAAGTGTCACGACGGCTTTGACCTGCAGTACATCAATGGAAAATATCAGTGCACAGGTAAAAATGATGAATGATTCCCAAAGACAGGACAGCTTTGGAATTATAGAGAATTTCTTTTGTTTGTCTATAAGATCTTCTCAGTCAAAAATCTCTCCCTGACATCACACACCTTTGCATTTCATGCCAACGATAGACGTTTGTGCTAAATTCAGACTTTTAAATTACAGTTTAGTTTTAAATAGCTTTCCACAATTTGTAGACTTCGTAGCTACCTTTGTAGGCAGCAACATAAAATGCTGCCTATGTAGAGCGTTCCTGCCTTAGAAGTCAGCTGCCTGTGTGTCAAACCCTAATGAGATATCTCGCTGTCTGCAGTTTGATGTTCTCATCAACTGAATCTTCTTTCAGATGTGAATGAATGCTCTTCAGGTCAGCATCAGTGCAGCCCATATGCCACCTGCTACAACACACCCGGTTCATACAAGTGCAAGTGTAAAGAAGACTATAGAGGCACTGGCTATGACTGCAAACGTAAGTATCCAATCCAGTGATTGACATCAATCACAGCATAACATTTTCAATTATCAACACTGATGATCATTGTCCAGTTATACATGTGATGTTGAATTTCCCCCCTGTTAAACGTAACTTGTGTGTCGATCTCATTAACTCAATATTGAGAGTAATGTGGTGTGGTTGCTAACTAAGGCCATTTATACACATTTTTGTCCTGATCTTCAACCCCGTTGCATCAAACCTCAAAGTATTTGCAGTGTAACAGGGTTCGCACATAACCTGAAAGGACTTTTCTGGTACAAACGTCACTGAAAATGACCTTAATACATAGAAGTGAATTGAATATAAAATTCACACACCATCTGACTGCACAGCAATAAAATTCCTAATTTGGATAAATGAACACTCTTCATGCTAAACGTAGTTTAGGTAGAACCGATGAAATTATAGATCAACTAATGCTGTAATTGGTCCCATCTGTTCTCAGATGTGGTGATATTGATGCATTCAAAATAAAACAGCTGTTTCTAAAGTATTCTGCAGTGCATTTTAGCCAAACAGGGTGGAAAGGTGCTTTTAAAAACACCTTGAGATTAAGCTTTGGAGAATCAGGAGATTAGCGTGATGGCTTTCAGGCATTTGAGTCAATGTCACCATTAAGAGGTGGAACGTGCACAGCTCTCCCTCTAAAGTAAATAATCAAGGTGACTCATCTGGAAGATTGATGGAATTTGAAGGAATTCCAGGACTTCAGCTCAAAGATCAGTGATCATGTAGATGTCTAGAACACAAGAGTAAAAAAAACAACAACAATCCCCGAATCTTTGGTTTCGGGCGAGCTGTCTCTTTAAACAGTAATGCACCATCACTGCAGTTAGCACAACAACCTCTCAGGGTTATATTTCCCTTTGGCCGGGATTGAGGCACTTGTCAGGAAAAAAAAGAAGATGGATGATTTAAATTCCTGATAAAGTGTCACAGCTCTCAGGAAGTTGAACACGGTAGATTGTTCACCTGTCAACATGACCGAGCAGGAGCTGAAGGACAGGAAATGGAATGTTCATAAGTGAGAATCCTGGAAAAACATCTTTGGAATGACTGGTCCATCAACAGTTCCCAGTTTGCAGTTTGTTGTTATAAAAAATGTTGAAAGGCAATAATATATAAACTCCCGTAAAAGTCACAAGCCCATTTCATTTTAAAACAAGCTAAAATGTTAGTAAAAAACTGCACCACTCATAAACCTGAAAACAGATTCTCCAATCTGATACTATAAAAATAAATATTGTGCCATAAAGTTGAGCAGTGACTTTTTTCCATAATGCAGTTTTCCTACTTTAAATTTGTATATACTGCATCTGAGTGAAATGCAATAAACTTTGTTAATAATTGTAAATGATAATATTTTAATAAAACTTAAGTACTTTATTGTATAGCCATTGATTTTTATATTGCATCTCACTATTATGACAAAGTGGTCTCATAATATTTTGAGTATTTACTACCCTTATTATTCTGTTTTATAACATTTATTTCACATCATTATTGCAAAATACATTTTTTGTTTTTTTTGTCATAGGCTGTACTGCCAGAAACAGAGTTTGGAAAGGGAGTGTTAAGATAGTAAAATGAGAAATAAAAGATTGGTTTGCTGGTGATTGATGATAAGATTAACAGGGTAGCTGCAGTTTAGAGAACGCTTTAAAATTGTTCAAAGAAAATCTGAAATCTTTCTGAAATCTTTGTGACTGTTTGTTTTTAGCATTGACGTCAGCTTGATAGCTGGCATGTATTTAATCTATGCTAACAAAGAAAGTCTCACATGCTAGCCGTATGACATCACAACCATGTTTTTACTCTTACACACCTCATCCAGTTTGTGTAGCGTTATGATTCAACGCAACCAATGATTGTGAAACCAATGAGGCATCTAGTTTTTCCAGCATCATTCCAGCATGGAATCCCTCAGCCAGGTGTGTGTGAGGTGCTCAAAGGAGTGAATGACGGCTTTTTTTGGGATCACATATCAAAGCTCCTGTGAAACCTGAGATAGGAGTTTCTCATTCATAGCTGGAGCATTCTCCTCTCGAGGGTGACAAGCACGAGGGGCAGTCTGCTCCTCAGGTATTGATGTCAAATTTGACGGATGACACCTTTTGCATGCATCGTACCATGAGCTGAAAATGAACTCCTAACCAGGATCCAAAAGACTTTTTCCACACCAAGAAATAGTGGAGAATTCGCCCCTATGACAGTGTATAAAGAGACAAACCTTCATGCAAGTTTGCTAAATCAGTGACTTTATTACTTTTTGGCTATTTGTTAAAATTATCTAATAGCCAATAGGAGCTTAGCTGAGCTCATCAGAAGATGTAGAGGAGAGCAGGAACATTTATTAAAATGATAAACTTTGATGTAGACTGTGGACTGTACAAGATTACTGTGTGTTTCTTTAACATTGTTTGTTCTCATTTTAGACATCCCAAAAGTGGTCATTGACCCTCCACGACCAGGAAAGACCACACCCAGCAATAACAATAACAACGGGGGCAACAAAATCCCAGACTCAGACCACAAGAGGATCACAACAACAAACAGACCACCAGTGACGGCTAAACGGATTTCACCAACTACAACGACCACCAGAGCTCCACCTCCCACGAAAAAAGTCACGCCTTTTGTGAGACTCCCAACGACCACCACCCGCAGACCCCTCATTCCGACTCGCAGACCCCCTGTGCTGGTGACAACCAAACCAAAGGTCCCATATCGACAACCTCCCACCACCACCAAAGCCCCAGTGGTCACAGCAGTGGTCCCTGTAATTCCAACACGCCGACCCGTCATACCGGTGGTCACCCCAGTCGACAACAACATCAAAGACATCACTCAGAAACAAAGAGGTGACGTCCACAGTAAGTAAACTCACCTTATACCACTCACTCGCCCTGTTCCAGGTTCATTTGAGATCTTTCTAATGCAGTATTAGAAGGAGATTGGCCACTTGTTGGACCATCAACTGGAAACTGCAAAGCCTGACATAGTGGCTATCAGAAAACAATATTGGATCAATCAAAAGAGTATTTTGTGTCTTTCATGTTTTGGACACCTCTTGGGTTTGCCAGAGGGCCAGTTTTTAGAAAGACAGGTTGCATCAGGAAGCAGTTCGGATGACGGCACATAATGAAAACAGAAAACACACCTTGTGGGGTTGCATTACGTGTCTGTCCAGCCTCCAGACATAAATCAGTTACCCTGCACTGCTGCCCAAACTCACAATGAATGTAATAAATAATGATGGCTTACAAAATCCCAGTGGGAAATTATTCAAAGAGACACCAAGGAATTAAATATGATTGTTATTGCTTCTAATTGATTAAAGAGACATAATTATGTCAAAGTCGTGTAGCCCGACATGAACAGCAGAAATGACCTCGGGCTGTAGTCTGCTCACATGCCTTGATCTTATTTGGTGGGAAGACATTGTTTCCAGTGGAGAAATGTACACAGTGCTATCGCGGGCACAGGATTTAGAGATAATTAAAATCAATAGACTAATCACAACCTTAACTTCCCTCCAGGCGTATATTTGCTGTACACACACTCTCGCTTGAGAGATGTCACCAATCCCCCCGTCAGCTCTATATTCCAGTTATGGGAGAAAGGATTTAGATTTAGAAAGGATTTAACTTGTCCTGCCTTTCACATCTTTAGTTTGCTGTCTTCCAAGACCTCTTGGCACTTTTTGCAAATACTGTTTTAGGCAGTATGCAGTTTGTTTTAGGCAAAAAATGAAATGTTTAAATGTTTAAAAAAAATGTCAGAATGGGTAAGAGGGTTGCAGGTTTGTAGAGCGTTTAAAACTGTGTAGCTACTTTTTATAGCATGCTAACTTACATAAGAGTTATCTAACATCTGAACTGAGCGTTTGTGCTGGTAGTTTTCTGAGTTTTTCTCTTTCCTCTAGTACCGCGGAATCATGGGCAGAACAACGTGTTTGGAATCGATTTAGACATTGAACTGGGAAACACAGAAGAAGAGTTAAAAGATGATCCAGGTGAGATGAAGCTACTTTTATCTCTGTGGAAACTGCAGGATTTTTAGGGGATGTTCAGTAATTATCTACTTTGTAACACAAGCAGCATTTGAAATGCAAGTTAAACTGTGTGTAATACAGCCTGTAAAGAATATATATCAGACTTCTGATCTTATGTTCTGACTGAGCAGATGAGTTGGATCAGCAGTCTGAAGCGAAAGGCTTTAATTGGCCTTCAAATAAACAGGCATTTTCACTGATGCCTGTGGGAAATGTAGGAATGGGGCTGATTTTCATGTAGCGTTTTCCCGCGTGCTGTTTGCAAGGTCAGTTCCCCAGGAGACATCTGCTCTGTGTGCCACTCAAGGACACAGTGTTAAACGAGGAACTCGGTTAATGTTGCAGGACTGCGGCACTGACAAAATCAGCCCAGAGCTTTAAGCTTTACACTGCCACCATTAACATGGATGAATTAGTGAGAATAAACACATTTACAATTTCATCGTACAAGTTTGAAACTCCCAACAGCATGTCCAGGTGTCCAACCCCTCCCACAAAAGCAATTACTTTCTATATTTTAATACAAATTATTTTAGGACCATTAAGAACGTTCACATTGTAACAAGATTTTCATGATCAAGCACCAAAATTATTGTTACCAAAATGCATCCTGGTGTTACTGTAATACAGTTATTTTTACATTTACATCAACAAATATTAAAGACAGTGCAGCAGAAATAATATATAAATGTTTTTCTACTTCTACTAACATTTCTGACAAAATGTTTTAAAACATGGCACAAAGCAAAAAAATCTTGCATAATGTTCTTTAAAGCAAAATATTCTTTCTTATGTCTTTTTGATTTGGATGTAAAATATGACCTGAACATGTTCCTTACAAGCTTTGTGAGTTTCACTCACATTTGTGGTGTCAAGTTAAATTTTTGTCAGAAGTGAGTCTTTGATCAGTTGTGTAATGCTTCACAGTCAGTGGACATCTGAGCTGCTCTTTTGATCATGGTCTCTGTGGATGGATCCAACACAGAGGAGATCTTCACTGGGAGACGACAGAAGACCCTTCTGGTGTGAATCATTCTTTACATTTTATGAGTGTTTCAACAATGTAAATACTCCTGGATGCTTACAGGTCAATAGCTGCTTTGAAATGAATTTTAGACCAACATGTCCACTCATTCCCTTCGATGGCAGGTGGGCGGTACCTGACGATCTCTGAGGGCGGGGAGAAGCGAGGTGGGCGTGGCGCTCAGCTGATACTCCCCCTGACTCCGCCCTGGAACGAGGGTAACCTGTGTCTGGCGTTCCGTCACAAGATGGCAGGGCATCACGTGGGAATGCTGCAGGTGTTTGTACAGAAGGGCCGGCAGCACAATCCTGCGGTCTGGGGCCGAACGGGAGGAAGTGGCTGGAGATCAACCCAGATCACAATCTGGGGCAATGGACTAGAAAGCGTAAGTGTCCAAATGACACTGATCATCTGCTGAATAAATGTAAACGACTGTAAATCATGTAAATGTATGTAAATAAAGTATAATGAAAAATCATTTTTGCTGGTCCAGGTGATCGTGAAGGGTGAACGGAGAAGAGGTCGTGAGGGTGAGATCGCTTTGGATGACATGAGTCTCAGGAAAGGCTCCTGTCAGGAAGAACACAATCTGAGAAGACTTTAACACCAGCGACAGAGACTTTTAACGCCAGATTTACCACATCAGACTTTAGAAAGGAGGGACACACCCACAGAGTGAGACGTGCCGTTCTGACCATCGTGGGTGAACTTCCACTGGCCTTCAATGGTTACTTCAAAGTGCATGTTCCAGTAGCCAATCAAAGTTGTTCTGTACGTCCAGGTTAAATACGTCAACTGACGTTAATGCGAAGGCTAATTCACCACGAGTTTTCTTCTGGAATCTCCAGTGGGTTTTTAGAATAGCTGCACTTAACACTTAAAGAAACTGAAGTTTTATTTTACAACATCAGACACAATCAGTGTGTCGGCTACATTTTAAACTCTCACATCCTAATGGAAGCTGTTTGTCTTTATTTAGCTATAAAACTCATGTTTGACTGTGTGTATATTTTAGAACAAAATCTGAAAGCCCAAAGTAATGTCAGAAAAACCCATTAGATATTCCAGTAGGAACTCAAAAATGCTAATTCTCGTCTGTTTTAGGAATACAGACTGAACAGCCAAAGGGCAAAAGTGATTCAAATTGGATAAGATGTCTAAAAACATCAGATGTCTAAAAATGTACTTTTGTAAACTTTAATTTTGTAAATGCAAGATTCATCGCCCACTTCAGTTACTTGAGTTAAACAGATGTTTCCCTGCTGTTGTAAACAAACGTCTCTGTAAAAGTTCTTTCATGACCTCTGATAAAAAAACGCCCTCAAAATCCTGAACTGTACAGTTTGGCCCAAATATTTTGTTGGCCCAGTTAGCCGTTACCTGTGTGACAAACTATTTTTTGGTGTATTATTGTAAATGTATTCAAACGTGTATATATAAATATTTTTCAGATATGCTTTGTAGGTGCATTAATGTGTGAATTCATCTTATATGTGATGCAGGACAATGTTTACATTACATGACCTGATTTTGAGTATTTTGTTGATGTATATTGTTCGACACAAGCCAGTTAACTGTTTTGAGTTTCTAAACGGCTGTATCAGCCATTCTGTATAATCATTCATTCATTGTTACCCTTTAAAGAATGTACGTTGAATAACAAACATCTCAGTTTAATGCAATGACTCAGACATTAAATGGTGTCAACATTAAACGTTTTGTACGTCTTCTGTTTACATACAATAATAATTTGGGAATTACACACAATGAATAATCATTGTTTCAGACTGACTGGAGTTAATAAAGTGAATACATGTAAATAATATATAAGGTATTTTATTAAAAAAAAACTATAAGGTAGTTAATAATAAACATTTTTAAAAATTATGGAAAAGTTTCTGCTTCCATGTGCATCAAAGCATTAATCCATTAAAAGCTCAGTTCAGACCTTACAATTGTTTGTAATACACTGTTGTGGTGATTGTTTAAATATAATATTAATAAATGCAGTATTTTTACGTTGTTATGAAAACAGCTGTGTAGCTGTTATGGTGGGTGGATTGATGTCAGGTAATAATATTACAAGCAACACTGAAGTTGTTATTTTGATTTTATAGAGTTTATATAGCTGAGCTTGAAGTGGGCTGGTACAGAGTACCGTTATGACTTTATTTTAATCTTTAGCAAAACTTTTTCTAGCGTACCGCCACGTCTCAACGTTTTTTACTACTCAGAGTCACAGCCGTGTCTATGTGCATCAATACTTAACACACACACATTAGTATCAAATCAGCGACAAAAAGTTACTGCAGTAAATACATTAATGTTATACCAGCAATATCTTGGCAATATCTCAGCAATAGTTTTTTTAATTGTAGAAATTTTAACTGATTTGCATATGACAGCTGGTGCACAATTTGTCTACTTCAAGCACTGTTCTGATGTAATGTAGGGTTTACTCTTGCGTTTTAAAATAACCAGCTCTGCTATATTGTTTTAACGTCTCTGTCTGGAAACTTTTATGTTCCACTTTATGGTCGGCAGAAGTGAATGATGGGAGAATTCTGTTTCTCTTTATGCTTCAGGGGTCAGAAGCACAGTGCATGATTCAGCACTTACCTGAAATGACATGAATTTTATTGATCCCCACGGGGATCACAAAATGAAAACCACATACAACTACAATCATGGCCTAATGGTTAGAGAGTCTGACTTGTAACAAAGGTCTCATGGTCGATTCCCACATCACTTTCACTTTGGTACTCCAGAGGTTAGTGTACAGTAAGGCTTGTTTTCTGTAAAAAGCAGACGTTCAGTCCCAGCGTGTGTTTTAATGCATCTACACCACAATAATACACCTTTCTTCAGCAGAACTTCATTTCCTGCAGCCGAGACTGAACGTGGAGCTGGCAAGATTTTGCAGGATATACGTTTGTCAGATTCTGTACCTATAATCTACTGTAGAAGCAAAAACTACAAATCAGCATTTAGAAGAGATTGTTTTCCTCAGCGTTCACAATAATCTAGTGATTAAGTATCTAAGCGTCAACATAACTTCTGCTCTTACTGACACCAAAAAACCCCAGAATGCATTTTTGATGCCGTAAGCTCAGCTAGTTCAAACCACGCTTTGCATTCAGCGCTAACGCTCTCACGCTAACGCTGCCAGAAACACTATTTGAATTTTCATGACCCTTCTGTCAGTTTGGATCAGTCCGGCTGTAATTACACATTCTCACAGACAGAAAACCGTTTACTGTCACGGCGCTCATTTACTTACTGTGATAGATGAACATTTCAGGCCTGCTGTTTTTTAATATAATGAAGTGGCACCAACTATATAATTGTTAATGACTGTTAATACAACATTAGAATAAAATTTTCACAATTTCCAGTTGAGTGGCGTTTGATAAATGTAACACTTAACATTAGACAACTTTGCAAATTAATCCCAAGAAAATGTATGCAAACATCCACAGTTAAAAAAACATTTTTATTTGTTTGGTCCCAGACGTTTCTCTCCAGAATTACTAACTGTGTGCCGTTCTGTTTTTCACTTCCAAAATGAAAAATGCCCTAAAGAAATTCCTGACACGTTTTAGACAAAAAATGTACTAGCTGCAAGCATGTTTTGTCACAATATAAATTACATTAAAATGTTTCACAAGGCAGTTTTGTTTTAATAAAAATGCGTTTGGTTAGATCTGTGGAGACGGGACTGTTAACAGGCCGGTTGACTTCATCTTGTTCATCCCTCCATCCAGGACACAAACACGTGGAAAATTCACTTTCACCAGGTAAGCGGCAAACTAAAGGAGACAAACGAAGAGATGGGACAATAACCGCATTCAATTTAGGAGAAAGATCAATACAAGAACATTAAATGAGGACAAAACCATCAAGCCATGAAGAGAATAATTCTGGAAACAAAGATAAGCTGGATAATAACTTTACCGTTGTGGCATTCCTCATAATGTTGCTGAGAATCACAATCACCCGGAATTTATATCCGGCCAGCATGTTGGTGGCGGGGCATTGGAGCAGTTCTCCCTCCGGACCAAACGTGGATGTGTACGGAATGTTGATGCTTCCCGGGATGTGCCCACGGCTGAAGCTGCACACGGAGTCAAGGGACATTTCCTTAATGTCAGTGTTGACAAACTACACCAAAGATCTTTTAATCAACAATTGATTTAATAAAATAGTTTAATAAAAATGTAGGAAAAATGATTCTTTTTCTCAGTACAGATTTCAGTCTGAATATATTTTTTAAGGCAACATCAGGCGATTATGCCCCCGTAAATCACTCAAAACACTTAAATCACGCCTCACTAAACTGGCAAAGACCATTTAAGCTCTATTGTGAATATAAAGTGAATCTACGCTGTACATTTGTTGCGGTAGGAGAGCGAGCGGCCTGCAATCTCTCATAAGCTCTTGAGCTGAGCAGTTGTAACAGTGTCAGGTAAAGTTCACAGGATTTGCAGAACAAACTCTAGACAGATCCACAGGCTTGTGAAAACTTTCCAACTTTAGGTAAAAAGCACAGCAGCGCTACAAAAGAACAAGACAGAGCAAAAAAGAAAGAGAGAGAGAAAGAGAGAGAGATCAAAGTCTGCTGGACAAGGCAAAGAGTCGTAACAGATATGTCAGTCCTTAGAGACGTTTGTTGAGTTTGACCAAGATGAGAGAACATGAGAGAGAGAAAGAAAGAGAGAGAGAGAGAGAGAAAGCGAG
>JAZGTK010015258.1:0-13301 GCA_036877625.1 Ambastaia sidthimunki
GCTCACACACATGTACACAAGCTCACACACGGTGCAGGATTTTCCAATAACGAATTATTTTTCTACTTTGTTAATCTATACCTCTTAATCTGTGAGCCCATTCGTTTGTTTTAGAAACCTCTTCCAACCTCATACTGGTAAGACTCAACTGTCTTATTCAACACTTTCATTATTTAACCATTTTCAGTGTTTGTCTTATTTTTTCCCTCCAGAAATTACCAAGCACTTATATTATAAACATTTTCAGA
This sequence comes from Ambastaia sidthimunki, assembly GCA_036877625.1. NCBI lineage: Eukaryota > Metazoa > Chordata > Actinopteri > Cypriniformes > Botiidae > Ambastaia > Ambastaia sidthimunki. The sequence goes on from JAZGTK010015258.1 coordinate 249, forward strand.
CAAGCACACTTTTTATTACCTTACCTGCAGAGTTATTGATACCAAAGTCATTTTAAAACTTGATTGTTTGTGAATGATTTGGCTTTGACTTCTCACACAGAAAGCCTCTTAATGAGATGTGCTCAGACGGTTCCACCCATATCTAAGAAGTCCTATTTTAACCATGACGCATGACAGGATTATTTTGGGGCTGTCAAAATTCACATTTATTGAGATCCTTTAAATGGTAATAATTGTCTAAAGCATTTAGTGTAGTCAATACATAGCAACTACAAAATGATGGTCAGGACCCCAAGCTGGGAAACTGTGCAAAAGCACTGCTCTGATGGAGATGTGACAGTATAAACAGTGCAGTGCCTGAGACACGTTAGACACACAATAACTACTTACATTTTATTAATAGAACAACATTTACCTCACCGAACAAACTAACTCTGCTCTGGGGTGTCTGTCATACCCCTAACTGCAATTAACACCCAGATGCAGAACCAGGGGGCGGATCTAGATAAGACTGTTTTACAACCCAAAGAAATATGAGAGACTCTCATTTCATTCACTTTGAGACAAGTTTCACTTGTATATGGAAACTGGATAAAGAAATGTATAAACACATGGTATTCAATTTACAGTCCTTTATAGACATTCATCAGGATGAGGACTGGACACATTTTCAGCAGACCTTTGGGCTTGTGCCAGGCCTAGTCCTTCCATTCATCAAAGACCCTCTGCGTCACACTGGTTCTCTCTCATCAATACAACATCCAGCAAAGATCAACTGGAGCCTCAACTAACTGCATCAGGACACTTTCTTTCAATGGGCAAACATGCAGCATAAAAGCATCATATTTAAACTAGTTATTTAACATATGGTTAACATGAATATTCACTAAAAATTAGCCATTTACCTGCTGCTTTTGATTGACCTGATCTTAAGTGCCTTGCAGTAACTACAGGGATAACCCCTCTAGTGTAACCTGAGGAAGCGGGTCTACATCAAAAGCACAATCATGAATCTCACCCCTGAGGTAACAACCAAACCAGGTTTTTTAAAGCAATCTCTAAATAATGTTTATGCAGTTTTTTGCAGGTAAATGCAATTAGACAACTCACAGACTGTAATAACTCACAGTTTGTTGCCCTTCAGAGCAGCATGATGCAGCAGGTTAAAGCCGCGGTTATTCTGTTGAGTAAAATCAATGTTGGGCACCACAGTCAAAATCTCAATGATGCTCCTGAAGTCTTTAGCAATGGCGTCATGTAACGGTGTATCTCCATATGAGTCCTGAAGAGCCAAAATATTCACATTCAGTCAGAATGAAGTTATCAAAACTATGAAATTACTGGAAATTATGTGTTGTCCCAAAAAGTTTAAACAAACAAAAACTGTCTTATATTATCTGTTCCAATTATACAATTAATCACAATTAATCATAAATAAGCACATAAATCAATATTTTTTCTAAGACTTGGGGCAGGCTGAGGAGACACAGTTGGGCCATTCACACAGCTTTCATTCATTCTATTTATTGTTTATGTATGTTAACATGCATCAGGTGGGGACGTTTCAGGCCATGATGTAACATATCCACTTAATTACATGAAATTAACACATTAAATTGATAACCCCAATATTAATGTTATAAGACTTGAAGCTTAAGATCATGAGAAACATAAATTGTCAGTCAAATATGTCCTACATATGCAGAATATACATACTGCTGAAAATGTTGACGAAACAAGAACTGATGCAATGAATCATGATATTTTTAACTGATTACCTGTTTTACAGACCACTCATCAGCATATGTGTTAAAGCCACATACTGCATCATTCTGAGACCCCCTGCAGTGACACAGGTTGACTGACCTGCAGTGTCACCAAAAGTATTGAGGTACTATGTTCTGAAGCATGCGATGTGTGTGTAGTGTGTAACCTGCAGGTTGACGTCCGCTGAGTGTTCCGTCAACACTCTCACAACATCTGTGAAGCCTTTATTAACAGCGATGTGCAGGGCTGTACACATGGAGTTATTCAGCAGATTCACATTGGCTCCTTTACTCAACAGCAAACGTGCAATCTCAGCCTGATTTCTGTACACACACACACACACACACACACACACACACGCGCGCACRCACACACAYGCACGCACACACACACRCGCACACACAAAAAAAACATYAGTCACAGGAACAAGGAACATAGTGACAAGCAAACAATTGTATACAACATAAAATGACAGATTTGACTAATGCCACAACATTTGCAATATTCATCACAGTAACTGTAAGACTGTAATGCATCTGAAACTAATGTCACTTCACAGCCCATATTTCACAATAACCATGGTAACCAAACATGCTCTCACAATCATTTATAGTACAAAATTTAATTTAATTTTATACTTTTGAAACATGACACATTAACAAAAACATCAACGGTGTGAAAGTTACTGTTCATAATTAATATCAACAATGTTTTTTCAGCTTGAAATTGTCAAATAAATTCAAACTGTTAATAAGATAAACTGCCTCAGACAAACATTTGTTCTTATGAAAGCGACTCAGGAATAAGACCCAGTGAAGTGTGACTGCTCACCCGAAGGCTGTGTAGTGCAGTGCAGCATCTCCGTCCTCATCTTTAGCTTCAATGCTGCTGTTGGCCTGCAGCAGAACCTTCACCACCTCCACATGACCCTGATGGGCAGCCACCTGAAGAGCTGTCTTACCCTGATTCTTTATATCCACCTAAACACAGTCACGTCATTATCACCATGTTCAATACATATACAACAGTGTGAAAAGCACACAGTGTATATTGTGTTTGTAATATATCCATTCCCAAACCCCGGCGCTTTACCTGGCTTGCTTATAATTCTTAAAATATATGAACATTTTAGTTAATATGTATTGGTCTGTGCAATGCTTATTGTATCCGGCTGCTAACACAACAAAATCGACCACTCATCTATCTGAAACTACAAACCTAAACCAATCTTGTGTTAATGAGAAATTAACCCTCCTCCCTTCATAGATTTAACCCAGAAGGTTTCTTGTGAAGCAGCTGTGCTCAGTCACTAAGATTACTGCAATACTGTCTTCCTCTTCCTGTAAATGTAGATAAATAGCTGAGCACTGTTCAGAAGTGCCAGACGCTCTCTGTTCAGCCATGTGTTTATAAAGATAAAGACTGTAACCCTCTGGACAGACAAAGCCAGAAATAACTTTCAGTCATCCAAAAAACTAAATTCAGTCTCTCAGGCTGCAAGATGGTACCATGTGTTTAATACCTTGTCAGGGTATTTCTGCAGCAGTTCCCGCACTTTAACAGCACTCCCGTGAGCTGCCTCGATGACCAAACGGCCCGGGTGGTCCTGCTCTGTGGACTGAGATAGAAGTTTCTCCAGCACGGAGATGACTGTACCTGAACCACACAGAAAGACAGGATGAAATTAAAGTTATTGCATATGAAAATAAAAAACATTTTACATTTAAATGTCAAGCATTAAGTTTCCCACAGAATAAAACCCAGTCAGAATGAGTCAAAATGTCACCATGGCACAAACCACACACACAAACACTTCAGCACTGGCACAGCTGAAGAGGGACAGGGAGAAAGAGAGAGATACTAAAGAATGCTGAAAGAAAAAGGAAAAACATATGTTATCATGCGGCAAGCAGAGGAAGACAACAAAAGATGTGGTTAATGTCAATTTATAGCAAAGAGAAACCCAAAGAAAATGACTCTGGCAGGGCTCAAAATTGTGACAGTTTTGGTCACGTTCGCTCCCAAAATGTATTTTTTGTAAATAATCAAAATATATTTGGGAGCATTTGTGCCAGCGCACATTTGTTTGTGATGCGACCTGTATTAATTTCTCTACAGAATGTCTCACAGATACAGTGATTGGTTCTTTACATTCATAAGTTTAATTCAGATGTAAGATTTGTCAATATTTGTTAACTAGCATGCAAAATGTTAGAGCTAAAGAGAGACAAAAAGTCTGATTTCTGTTGACACGGAAATGACGTCACACTGCGTCTACGATCTACTTGTGTTTAATCAATGAAGTGTGCATGCAGAGCTTTACACCACAAACACAGCAGAAAGTGAAGAGAGCTACAGCTACTCATAACACCCGTCACATTTATAATCTGATCTCTAGAGATCCGTCAGTCATATACAAGCATTTTCTGCCTGTTTATGCATGTATTTATACTTCCTACGTGTCTGTCTTTACACAATATCTTATTTAACTTCAGTATAGCATTGAATAGCATTCAATAAAGTCTTTCTAAAAATCTCTACAAAAAAGTTTATAATTCCCCCTATAAGAGTTATTTACAGGGAATCCCCCCCCCAATTTCAGGCCATTTATACAGTGCATACAGAAAAGTGCTTTGTTTGCACTGTTAAAAATATAGAAAAACGTTGTTTAGTGTATTGTTGAAGTTGTAGTTGCTGGTGCTAGCAGATAAAAGCGTAATTTTGAGCCCTGCTGTGAGTGAAAGTAAAACATGAAATAACATGAGGAGGAAAGTGATGATTCATGTGCAGGTGATTCAGGTACTTCCTGTTCTTACTTCCTGATTCGCTGACGTTTTCAGCACTCATCAGATTTGCATCAACCTCACCAGGCTGAGCAGACAGACAGGCGGGATTAAAGGTCCACGTCTGACCACCAAACGCCACACGCAGATCTCCGTCTGCATACACCTTTAACACCTTCCCAACCTGACCCAGAGCCTGGGAGCAAATACACACAGTTCACTTTCATGTGGACAGTGCTTTTAACAATGCACAGCTTTACCACATACATTATAGCAGAGGAAAAAACTGTAAACAGAAAAAAATGACATATAACTGGTCATCTAAAAATGTATCTTAAAACAATGGCTATCTTAAAACAATGAGCTGTGGGGAACATACTGGAGCCATGCTGTCCGTCCACTCTCCATGACCAACCTGAAGCCTCTTCACACACTCAATGTCATCAAGAACCTTCACCAGCTCCCCTACTGCAAATGTATTCACCTGTGCAGAGACACAGAGAGAGAGAGAGACAGAGAGACATAGAGACGGAGAGAAATAGAGACGGAGAGAAAGAGACAAAGAGAAAGAAAGAGACAGAGAGAGACACAGAGAAATAGAGAGACAGAGAGAGAAATAGAGAGAGAGACACAGAGAAAAAATAGAGACAGAGAGAGAGAAACAGATATAATAAACATAATACATAAAAAATACATCATATTTATGTATAATATTTTGCAATATTGTCACTACACACAGTCATGGCAATACAGTACTTTAAAGTAAAAAGTGAAGATTGAGAGATGAAGAGATGAGACACTATTAGAGGAAAACAAACTTCCTGAAGTTCCAATTAGTCAAAGTCACCTGAAGCTTTAGCTAATCTCTGTCACAGAACTCACAATCTGTCCAGCATAAGGACATATAAATACACACAACTAGTTATTTATGGCTGAACACAGCAGCCATTTTTACACAGACAGATTAGAGTATTGAGAACAGCCTGATGTACAGCTTTCCCTGAAACACACACAAACATGATCTGTGTTTAAAAGTGTCTGGGAATGTTCTTTAATTACAGAGTGTTCTGCTTGCCTTGGTCAGAGCTCCAGGGTGAAACGTCCAGCGGATGCTGTTACTATACTGCACTCGGACATCTCCACGATCCGTTATTCTGTGCACAGTGCCGATTCTGGACATGTACTGACCAATCAAATCACACAAACACAAATCAACAGACTGCGAATTGAGTTTACCTGGGGTCTAAAATGACCCAGGTTTAACTATTTCAAGTGTGAAAATCCTTATTAAAACCAGAACGTGTAACATGAATGTGAAGTAAATGATTTATGTTTACATTAAAGATTATAAAGCAAGTATCATTGATCTTCACCTCTGCCATTTTGGGGTTCCAGCCTCCGTGACCCTCCTGCATTTGTCTGAGGATGTCCACCTCCAGCAGGCATTTAACCTTGTCACCCTGCTGAAACGAGTGACTGTCTGCACTCTCTTGTCTTTGCAGCTCTGCGTGCTCACCTACACACACACACACACATACACAATGTATGGCAGAGGCCTTACTTGCATGGCCGAGGCCTCACTCTGCTTTATTGCTTTTACCTAATTTGGGCAGATGTTCCTTGTAGTAAAATCCTCCTTGAACATCAGAGACGTATTTAAGGTCCACCTTTCCTTTGTGACCCATTCTGTAGACGTTTGTGGTTCCATTGGACCAGGTAACACTAGCCACACTACGACCTGATTCCTGATCCCAACCACGGATATCCACAACCTTCCCAACCTTACCCTCACCCCCTGCTCACACAAAAAACAAACAGACACAGACAGAAGCAGGACAGGGTAGATTCTCAACACAAATCAGCCACTGAGAAGGATATAAACAAGCAGAGAAATGTGATTCAATTGTAATAAATCAATATCAGAGGAAAGAAATGGGGATATGAATATAAATGCAACAACAGATTATTGTCAGCTATGCTGAATCATAAAACACAGTTTTTAACTGACAGTTCAGTGTCTTCATATGAGCAAATAACCTGAATATAAATATCTCACTTAATAACCTGATATTAAAAACAAAACAACAATAGAGCCAAACGTATAACACAACTACGTCCAATACAGGCTAACATAAAAAATCTCACAAAACCTGTCAAGTGCAAGATGCCTGGGTGATGCTTCCCAAAAATTCAGATTGTTTAAATATTAAGATGTTTTTGCATTGTGGCATTACAGTATATTAATAACAATTAAAGCTCACCCCAAAATGAAAATTCTGATATCATTTACTCACTCGTGTGTCTTTCCGAACCTGTACGACTTTCTTCCGTGGAACACGAGAAGGGAATTTTAAACAATGTTGACTTTGTTTTGGGTGTCCATCACGATTATTCTGCACAACGCTTACAAAAACGAACAAGAGTTTTATTATAGCAATAGTTTGGTAACCATGTTTGCCGCACTGATTATCATTTGTATAACCAGCCTTTTACTTATAGCATGTTCAAATGTGGCTGCAAGCAGCGCTGACAGTCCTAATTGGTACAGCGTTAAGTGTGCTTACTGTTAATGAAAATGATGTCACAATGCAAAAGTCTTAATGGCCCTAAAAATACAGTACATGACCTGTATGGCCTGAACATGTTTTGACACGTTTCGCCCAGGATTCACCCACAACATCTGCTAATTCACTAATATCTACAACCTAAAACACAAGTGTTCAACAACAAACACTACAAACAGCCACAACAAATGCTATCACACTTAACACAGATTCAGACTAAATGAAAGCACAGAGAACATGTCTATGAAACGACTAGTGTGACTGCAAGAACAGATTAAGAACAGATCAATGATTCATTCCACACAGACATTTTGACTCATTCATTACTGTTGTCCTCATTACAAAACCCTTGAAGGGCAATTTTAACATCACAAAAATGAATGTTCACCGGAACAACACAAAGTTTCACAACAGTACATAGAAAAATTTCATCTACCGCAAAATATGTATTTTTTGCATCTCATCTATTATGGGTTGTAAAGTAAATCACTATAACACACTTCCTTTAAGGTAACAAATATAATAAAAATATAATAGTGATAAAACTGCACATTCATTGCACTACAGGTTAAATTTAGAGCTCAAACTTCCACTTCACTCGCTAGTTTATACTCTGCCCTGCTTTCCATGCCATACAACTTCACATTTCCTCTCTAGACTAATGTAGCTCTGTAGGTCTATGAGGGAAGTCAATGCTGAGGGTTTAAAGGCAGAAATGTATATAAATGTGTTGTGTACATTTTCTGAATCTTGCTTAAATTGTCCAAATCTATTTTTCTAGGCAGATGAAATTTTGTTTATTAGTGGGGTTTACATTTCTCTGTGTAAACAGTCTCTTTCTGGTATCCAACTTGCGTAAGAATTGTTTACTCCAGTTCTATTGTACAGCTCTTGTGTTCTTTGTTTTTATACGCGTGAGTGGAATGAGTGGAAATTATTTTTGGTACTAACCGTCAGTGTGTCACAGAGAGCCTAACTTGTGTTTAATGAGCCCAGAACATTCCCTTAAGCTGACTAACACTGTGGGTTTCTCCAGCACTTGTCTAACCGGCGCAACTCTGGGATAACTGAAAGTATCAGAACAGCTGAAGGTAATGAGTGTATAATGAGTGTGCTTCTTTATCAGAGTGAAACTGACTGCTGCCTCACCGTCTTGGTTACCCCAGTCCCAATCAGGTCCACGGACCACCTTCACACCCTGGAAGATTCCCTTCAGAATGATTCTGGACAGGTTCTGTCTGGGAGTCAGGCTCACTCTGAGTTTCAGAGAAGAGAGGACAACGGTTTATAATGTGACATCACATCATGCACTTCATGAGAAAAACTTTTACACCCTTACATGTACTTTAATGTACTCATACATTAGCTTGCTTTGAAAATGATCCTTCTGTGAGCCTAACAGACTCACTTCCAGAAATCTTTCCTATTTTTAATAAACAATATATAAAAAAAGTTAATAACAAATGCAAATAGTCTAAAGTATTAATAAAGATAAAACTGAATTGAAAGTAGCAACAGTGGCAGAGCATGATACCAACATCCTGATGCATTAACAGTGTCTGAAAATTGAAACAGATAGAAACAGAAATGTAAAAAGCAGCCTGGCAGTGAAAACATCAGCTGATCACAGGCCAGAATTTTTCTCATCATAGCAGCTGTTTTTTTTTTTAAATAAGTTTAATCAAACAATGTCTAAATTACTAATAATACATTTATTTAGTGAATGAGAAGATAATAGAATCATTTCAATTAGACAATAAATAAACAACAGGAGAAATGGGTGCATATTAAAGAGAAAATTATATTTTACATCATGGGAACTTCTGCCAAAGGAATATAATAAAATCATTTTTAATAGAGTGAGGTAAGAGTTTGATGTTTCTCATATGTAAATAAAGACTTGAGGACGTCAGACAGATATTAGACATTTTGTACAAGCGCAGCACAATTTAAAACACATGCTCTCAATACAGCTATGGACAGACAGGTGTCTTGTGTCAACAAACTAAAGGAGACTTGGGAACACTTCAAAAGCAATTTGCGAAAGATCCTGGCAAATACTTCTCTCAATTCAATGGAAAAACAGCAAATCCTGGCACATACCTTATAGTAAAGATCTGATCTGATCGGGAAGCAAAGGAACTGCCTATTCCCATAATTTATCCAAACAATCAACCATCAACGCTTCTCAGCTGGAAATATTCCACAAGCGTCAGAAGATTCATCAGCTGTAGGTGTGACAGAGTCAAGAGGCAGAAAAGGCAAAGATCTTTGCTTTCTTTCAGCCCCAGTTCCTCTCAGTTCTCATTTTCTCATGAGCTTCAGTGTGTGGGTTATGTTTGACCTTACATGCTGTCTGCTGGCATATGGCAGCACCTGCACTGTCTACAGGCTTAAAACAGAATCAGGGTAAATATCTACGTAGTCTGGCACTCTCAAATCTAAGGTGCATGTTCGAAATCAAAGATAAGATGTAATCCGCAAACACTTTGTGTAGATGCCTGTGTTTAAGCAAGAGACAATACACAAGTTCCATCTCTGAGACTGCAGTGTGAAACTTCAGACAAGTACAGCAGAAACAAGTTAACAGGAATCTTACAGGAAATTCTGCAGAACGCATATATACACAAATGAAAAGCAATAAATGAATAAATATAACCATATATTTGTTTATATAAGGCTCTATGTCACAAGGCAGTAGATCAAGGTCAGTTTTTTAGCCTGTCGACATAGAAGCATAAGTAATCCATCATAAGTAATCCATTACCACACGCACAGACCACGTTTCACCTCAAACACACCACAAACCAGCACTCAACGTGTTCAGTCCTCAATCTGTACTAACACTTTTAAACTGCTTAACCTGTCATTGTTTGCAACCTTTATATTGTTCAACCGTTTTAAGTACAGTACCATCACACCTCTCCTGCACAATTAAAGGAGTCATATCTGCACATTACATGCCAAACTTTAATACTTAAGGTTAATATACAGAGTTTACTTTAGCAAGCACCACTAATAATAATAAAATTATTATCAAAAATATAATATTCCCATTAAAAGAAGATTTGAAAAATGTGACTAGAAAAACAGTCGTGCTTCTACCATTGTAAGATGGCAGAAGGCAACTTTGTTCTCTGTAAGTAATAGTGGTAATAGTTGGTAATAGATCGGCATGATTATGGTTGATATATAGATGAAGACTAAATACAATATGAAACTATGCTAGTTTTTTTTTTTCACAATATGTTCGTAAATATTATTATGAGAAAGACCTGATGACCTCTTTATGTGCTGTGAAAAGATCCTTTGTGTCTGCAGAGCCATTTGTCCATGTTTTCCATGACAGAGATTACAGAAGATTCAAGACAACATGACGGAAGCTAACTAGTTGCTGCCTTAGCCGATTAACAACTTAGGCTGTTTTGCTTCTTGCCTTAGTAAACATATGGGAGGCCATATGCTGAATTGTGTCCTAAGAAACACAAACACACAGGACTTCAGAGCACATGTGAACTCTGACATTCTTCTGACATTCATCAAAGCTTCTTCTGTTATTTTCTTAAACAGAAAATATTCTCAATAATACTCTGTTTTGACTGCTTCAGGTCATATTTTCACTGAAGACCATGTAAAGCTGTGGGGTTTTATAATGTACTCTGAATATTTAACTTAACATCACAGAATAAGTTTCTCTACAAGTCAACGCTCTCAAATCCTTAAAGAAAAACTCCTCTTGTGTGGAGTGCTTTCCCAAAAGTAAATCCTATTAACAACCTAACTTAACAAGTTCAGTGTCAGAAACAGTGTTGTTTCTAGATTGTATATTAATCAGCCAGACTGTCCAACATGCATGTAAAGGTGATGTTACAGCAGCTCATGTTTAGTGTCAGTCTTTTTATCTGATGCATATTTCACACAGAAATCACTGGAACGGCTGGAGCTGGTGGGCTGGCTCCTTCACCTGCCAGTCAAAGACCTATTTACACCAAGATGGATAACTATGAAGAAAACTATAATGAACATTATATTAGCATACCCATCAACAATGATAATGTTATGTTTTTTGAGTTTATGTGCTCCAGTGAATGTGTGAGCCCTATAAATTTTGATTGGCTGTCTATGTTACTCATAATTGTTCCTCTGTATTGTCATTAATGAAGTTGTGTTGTGAACTCCGCTATCGCCCTAGCAATAATTTAGAGCACCCTAGCAACCAACATTAATTAGCTATATCTCAGCACCAGAACATTATAGAGACATGGAAGCTGGACCTTTTGACTCAGACACATACCCATCTATTATTTTTACCCAGTTAACTGTCTAGCTAAACCCTAGCAACCATTTAGAACACCCTAAAACCTTTATAACATCAAGAATAACTCATATTTTAGTATATTTATCATGTTAAATTATGCTAGCATCATGTTAAAACATGTTAGCATCATGCTAAAATGTGTTATCATCATGTTAACGCTACATCATGCTAGTAACATGTTTGTTCTTGATAAATCATGCTAACAACATGTTAATTTGTGCTAGCAATGACCCCGGGTACATAAGCAACAGCTTAGCAACCACCCCAAGTACTTTAATAACCTCACTGCAACACCCAGCAACCACCTAGAGACCACCCCAAATACCCCTGCCACCACTTAGCAACAGCCTAACAAACACATACCAACACTGTAGCAAATATCCCAGGAACCTTGGCAACAGCCAAACAACCACCCCAAGTCCCTAAGCAACCACACAGCAACACCCTAGCAACAACCCATCAGCAGCACAGCAACAGCCTGCAACCACCCTGGGTACCTTAGCAACTGCATTGCAACACATTAACAACTACTCCTGATACCTTAGCAACTGCATAGTAACACCATAGCAACCACCCCAGGTGCTTTAGCAGCAGTCTAGAAACCACCCCACGTACTTTAGCAACCGCATAGCAAAACACTATCAACCACTCCACATAACATCATGCTAAAATGTGCTAATGTCATGCTAATTAATGCTAATAATTGTTAGCATCATGTGCTAGCAACATGTTAAAATGTTTTAGTGTCATGCTAAAGTGTCTTTGTATCATGCTAATTCATGCTAAAACATGTTAATTTTTACGTTAAAATGTGTTAGCATCATGTAAAAATATATGCGCATCATGTTTAACGTGCTGAAATCATACTACATTGTTAAATGTTAATAACGTGTTAAAACATGTAATGAACTAAAGTAGAAGCTCAGACCTAAAGCATTTAAAAACATTAAACGCTTTTCAGAACGCTTTTTCTCCGGTGACCATAGCAACACACAGATAAGACTGTTTTACAACCCAAAAGGAATGTGGAGATTCACTCTCACTGCATTTTCTTTGAGCACACACAAAGAAACAGTTTTATTTACTTAAGGATACATAACAGAAATCTATAAACATAAATCCAAATCCACTCCCAAGGGGTTACATGTCTTTGATGTTTTCTGTTTATATTAACCTGTGCACATATAATGTTTAAAGGTTTGGTTAATCTGTTACTCTAGTTACTCTACCAATCAAGATCACATGTATCTGTGTAGAGTTGCATTTTTCATATCCTGAACATTAGTGCCCATAACATTTTGATAACTTTGGTTGTATTCTTCTGAGAGGTTTCACCCTTGATATCTGATTAAATTCCATATGCAAAACAGCATGTTGAAAGACAAAGGAGGTTAACTTTCTCTCAGAGAGAATAACCTTTGATTGGATCATACAGCTCTTCAGGGCGTGACATCCTTACAGTTTAAAGACCAGTGTCCAAGAACACTACCTTCTCTTCTCTCTTTTTTGCTCACTCTTCACTACCCGGACTCTCTACTCTTCCTGGCCTTCTCCTTGGGCCAAGAACAGGAGAAGAATGCTGAGTTAGAAGAAGTTCTCAGCAGACCTCTAAGCTTGTGCC
>JAZGTK010015261.1:0-13299 GCA_036877625.1 Ambastaia sidthimunki
TGTTATCCAACTGCATCTAAAAGCACCCACGCCCATTCATACTGCAGACAGAAATAGAGAATTGTGTCATTTCCTGTCCTCTACCTAGCTGTCTGAGACCATGTGTGTTTACATGCGCTTTCTGCATGCATTTTTGTATTTTAATATGTTGTTGGGCCTGCAGGAGTCATTTTTCAAAGGAATTTTATCGTCCTTCAGTGAAGCAGGGCTGAAACAATTAAACTTGAGTGTTTCTCCTTCACATGGATAACATTACTGCAACCTTATATCTTTATCTCTCTCCCTCTCTCTGTCTCCATCTGTCTTGATTAGCTCTCTTTTTTTCCTGTGCCTAATGCTTTCTTTCCTGTGGTTTGTGTGTGAGTGTGTGTGTTTGTGGTCTTGTGTGTACAGCTTAGCTGGGGCTGTAGGATTGAGCTCTTTTATTTACTGTCAGTGATTATATATGGAACCATCATCCCATCATTCACCAGCACAATAAACACTAGCAGCTCATGTGGGGGTGAAGCGAGGGCGCTTTACACACTAACCTCTGCTCCAATGTGTCCAGAATGGGGGGTGAAAACAAAAAGACAGATTAAATGAGAAACTGGCATCTTCTGGGTGCTCACCTCAGAAGCTAAGAGCTCTTGTGGCATCATTTTGACGTTGGCAAACTATACCAAAGCACTTGATGCAAGAGAGATTCGCTTTGTTTACTGTTTGTTATAATTACGGTTTCATTATGTTTCTGCCTGTTGCCATGGTGACTCAAAGTCTAACTCTCACCCAGCTAACAGCGAACATTCTCAGAACGTTGGCTAATGTTCTGTAAAAGTTACTCTCAATGTCAATGTTTTTTAAAAATGATATATCATATATCAAAAATTTTTATTCATAAGTTGTTAGCAAAACGTTTTACGTTTAACAAAACATTTTAACGTTTTTATGGCAAAGCAATAACATTAATACAAATTTAAAGTTACTAGAACATTAAAAAAACATTTTTGTTCTTTAATGGAAACATTAGCTAAACATTCTTTAAACCTAAATTGCTAGCTGTACAAGTGCTTTATATATCTGAATTGTCTTATTTTTTCAATGTTAGAAATGTTTGTCCCAGCTTAATATGCATAGATAACTAAAGCCACTTGTATACCGAGTTCCCACAAAGTGTAAACACTGTGGTTCTGTTGCACTGTCAAAACATCAGTCTGTTTGCTCTGTCAGTTACTCCCAGCAGACTAACAGCAACCCTGTGTGTCTACCTGCAGTTTACAATATCAACACAGCCCAAAAATGACATACAGTGAAGTTTAAGGTGTGGCGTGTATGTGTGAGTTTACGTTTCAGTCATTGTTAAAACGACACCTTGTGTAAATTTGTACAGGTGGTACAGCGCCAGTTCACAGATGTGCTGTTTTCATGGCAAAAGCACACAAACACTCATCACATGGGTATTTCTTATAAAGCATGTGTTAAGCAGATGGAATTCAACAATGCTAAAGAGCTTCATTGCTTCAGGCTCAAAGTGAAATCAAGCATTTCCTGACTCTGTCTAATAAAGGAATCATGGAGGTCTCTAATCCTGCATTTCTTTCTGAAGAAACAGGGCAGGGCATGCTAATTCACATCCATTCCCTTCCCAGCTAACAGGGAATGTTGGCTAACGTTCTCTAAAAGTTTTCTCAACGTTCTCCTAAAGTTATCAAAAATGTTCTTGCAGTAACGGTAGTAAAACTTTTTTAACATTAATGCAAAGTCTGAAAAATTGACATTCCTAGAACTTAAAAAAAAACGTTTAGTTACTGAATGGAAACATTGGAGAAACGTTCTTACAACCTAAACTTGTTAGCTGGGCTTTCTCTGTAGGGGGAGTTTGTGATGTTCCTAATATTATTTTGTGATCTCTTCAGCTCTGTTATAGTCTGTTATGATAATGCAGGCAGCAGTGAGGTGGACAGGAGGTGTTGGTGGGCAGCTCTGTTATGTAACACTGAAGGTCACAGGGGGTTGATTTTATAGCCAACAGACTGCCATGCTGCCCCACCTGTGTTATTTATGGTGTTTGCTAAGGAAAGCATCACTATTATTATTGCTTATAATAAGCGTTAGATATTTAAACAAACAGCTAGAATTAAACTTGTCCTGCACTGTTGTTTGTACTACAGACATTTTCTCACAAAATAATCTGATTAAACCAATTGATTAATGTTGCAGAGTAAATATGTTGCAGAGTAAATATGACAGATACTGCGACAAATAAATTCTTCTCTTGTGCTGATGCAGCGAATACATGCATTTAACATGTTGGCACTGTTGCATCTCACAGTTGGACTGCAAAACACTATGAGTCACATTTATGAGTCACACAGGTTTGCTGGAGGCCAAGAAGTCGCTGGAATTGAGTTTATTTAAATCTTTAAAACAAATAAAATTAAATCTTTAAAACAGGATGGTTTATATGAAATTTTCATATTTTACTTTTTATCATCAGACAAGACAGTTACAAGTGACAAATAACAGAGAAAGCGTGTGAGAACAAGACAAGTCTTTTTGTTCCTTACTTGTAGTTCTTATTTCCATACCTATAGAAACCACTCAGAACAACCACATTTTCTTCATACTGTACAAATTTTACATATGAATTCCAAATTCATGAATTTAAAGCTCAATTTAATTATGTCCCTTCAGTTCCTTGTTTAAGTCTTAAGATACTTTGCTAATTGTCATTATCAGATAACATGAACTACAGTGCAAGTGTATATTCAAAAACTCAAAACTAATTGACTCATCTTTTCTTAAACTTTCTTTTTCATTTAGGAACGTTCTGTGACTCTCATCTGTTGTTGAGTTTTGAATTTCTCCTTCAGTTTTTCTTCAGTGGTGTGTTTGTGAATGTGGGATCATTGTTCATCTCTATCTGTAGGTGTTGCGGACTCATGTGATGGTGCGTGTGGGTGGAGGTTGGGACACGCTTGAGCATTACCTTGACAAACACGATCCCTGTCGCTGCTCCGCCTTTGGTGAGGTCACTGTTCATGTCTCACTTCCTGTCTGTGAGCTTCAGATTTCTTGGAATTTTCTTGGAATTTTGCACAATGCCACAAGATTTTAACTTGTTATTGTTTACTTTTAATCAATACTATACAATACAAACAATACAGAAGTGTTTAGTGGTTACTAAGAGTAAGTTCCTTAATTTCAGAACTCAACAATTGTGTCATTCAAAGTCTATTTGTGGTCTCTGACATTAATATATAAATAACTCTGTATTGCAATACATTGTCACATGTAAGAAACACGTAATAGTGGCCTGGCACAGAACAGCTGAGAGAAAAACCCTTTGGCCTTTACGTCAGTATTATCAGAATGACTCATGATAACGTGATAATGTTATGGTTTTGTTTTAGTTTTATTGTAGTTTTGTTAACATTTTGAATTAGCTTTTACTTTCATATTTTGAGTTTCCATGTTAATCTTGGTTAAATTTTAGGTAGTTGTAGTCTGCTTTTGTCATTTCATTATTTAATTATTTATTTTTAATATTGCTATATAAGATGTGATCATTTTTATTTTCGTTTTAGTTTAGTTTTTATTACGGTTAAAAATTTTACTTCCTTAGCTTAAACTGATTTCAGTTCATTGCTACATCAATTTTAAATTTTTGTTTAGTTTAATTTTTAAAATTACATTTATGCCTTTCTATCTTTTGTTTGATTTCATTTCACAGAAATGTTTTAATAGTTCAGTAAACTGTAATAATCTTGACCTCAACAGCCCACCGGTATCAGCAGGCTAAAGCAAGCGGTCAGGGTCCTCACAGCAAGAGTTCCAGCGCTCACTCTTCTCGTTCTACAAGCCCAGGACCTCACTGGCGCAACGAGGGCATGGCACCCTACAAAACCCCCGACAGGCGCTCCTTGGATCCCGCGCTGGGCTCCGCGTCTCACTCCTCTCCGTCACGGCCCGGCAGGTCGCACCATGCAGCCCTGCCTGTGGAGACGGACACGGGGCGACCCACAACGCTGCTGCCTCGACCACCACGAGACAGATCAGAACCACGGCACTTTAATCCCCTCAGGTCAGTGGAGTTAGATGTGTGACAGTATACTGAAGGCAGTGTGTATGTGTGTTTGTGTGCATGCATGCAGGTTTTAGAAAAGTACCTACAACAAAAAGTACCCAACAAACCACACTGGAATCAGAGGTAGCTTATGTAAAAAAATGAACTGAAAGGGCATGAACGAGATATACTGTGAAACTTTGAAGCATATTTTAAAAGAATATGAAATAATCTTCTTCTGATAAAAGACGACGAAACACAGGGAGTCTTGTTAATATTATATAAAAATGCATCTGGTGAGCATTGTTAAAAATGTTTATGTAAAAAAGTGCAGTATGTTATGAATAGTTCATCATATTTTTTGCAGCAAATTGTTTGTCTCTCAGGTTAATAGTAATAATAATAAAAGTTTTTAGGTTTTTGAGACATTGGCATACCTTGTAGGTACTATGACACCTTCCTGATGATAACAGAAATATGAATATTAATGACATGAATCAGTAAAATAATAAGTAAAATAATATTTTTTGCTTTCTTACCACCCTATGTAGCGTATCACACTATGAAGTGTGGTCTATGTATGGGGAGGATTAGAGCGTGAAGCATTATGATTGTGTCACATGCATGAATGTGTGTTTGTACAGTTGTTTATGTCTGTATAGATCCCTCAGGGTGTCTGCCATTTGTTCATACTGACCTAGTTAACTCAACACAAATGACATCACTGCATGTGCACTGTATCTCCACACAAAGCTACATATTAGGACAACTGTACACATGCACACACACATATGTTGGGTTTTCATGTTTTATGGGGACTATACATGGGCGTAATGGTTTTTCTACTGTACAAACTGTAAATTCTATACCCTAACCCCACTGTCCCCAAACCTAACACTCAGAAAATACTTTTGGTATTTTAGATTTTCAAAAAAGATCATTGTATATGATTATATAAAAAAATGCCAAAGGTTGGGATTATTATACTTGTGGGAACATTTGGTCCCCATAACGTAGTGAATACCAGGATGCACACACACAGGGAAGACACAGATTACTGCAAGCAGATTTGAACTAATCCCAGGTGACATTGACCTGACATCTATCATCAACCAACCTAGTTTATAACTCCCCCTTGAGTTAGAAATAAAAACAGCATTTTAACAAGCATACAGTGTTCTCATTGTCTATTCATGCAAACGATAACATGTGCTTGGAAATTTCCTGTCATTCTTTATATCTTGTGCAAATGACACCATTTTTTTAAAATATGAAATACATGATTCTTGAATGATTCCTAAATGCTTTTTAATGCAGTCATAAGGTACAAACAATACTAAAACATTCTTAAGCTTTAAAATATGCGTCATGATTTCCGTGTGATAATGGGGTATACGTGTACGTCAGGGACGCCATTGTATAATTGCACCGTGAACAGCTTGCTGGTTTACCTTGGCAGTGTGCCCCGGTTTCCTCAGACTGAGTAATGATGCAGGCCAAGCGTCAGAGCAGCACACTTTAACACTTGCACTCCCAGATCTGCAGGTGAGACGGGCTGGATTACTGCAGATTAGGTTAATCTCAGCTCTCACTAAGAAAATAGGTCGGCAGGTTTGTGCAGGGCTGCATTGCAGTGCCAGGCCGTCGAGATTATAAGCAATAAGAGTTTGTTTTTTATAAGATCTTCTTGGCCATGTGCTTATAAAAAACAGAGGGGAGCATTTAAACCATTAAAAAGATATTCTTTTCCTCAGTCACTTTTTTTTTAATTCTTACAGTTTAACTTAGTTGTGTATATTTTGCTTTGTCTCAGTGTAGATAAAACAACATGTAGGATTAACAGAAGTCTTTTTACGTAACAACAGCAGTTTTTTTAAGTTTATGTAAAGGTGTGTGTGTGTGTGTGCTTTTTGATGTTTTCTAATCTCACAGTGATGGCTGCTGAAGTTGCAGCTTTGCATATGTCAGCATGCTTTGCACAGAATCCCTGTACAAACAGTGAGCAAAGAGCAGAAGCATTAAATAGAAACATGAAAATTGAGAATTGAATGGAAGTTGAATATTGTACAAGTCAACATTTAATTAAACATTTGATTGTATTTAACATTTAATGGAAAGTGCATTTAGTGCATATGTGTAAATTAGCCAGAAATTTGTAATGTTCACTTAGTTTTCCTTACATTCACATCAATCTTTATCTCTCTTTTTCTAACACACAGGAATAAGGAATCTCTTCTTACGATGACCCGCAGGCTTTCAGGAGACAGTGACTCCTCTACAGCCTCCTCTAAAGGTGGGGGAGGAAGTACAGGAGGGGGACGCTTCTCTATGGGTACACGGCAGGCTCATGGAGAGGAGGTGGTGCTGCTGGTGAATCGTAAGGAAGGGAAGCATGTTATTGAGCGTTCTGGAGCATCAGCACAGATTCCAGCAGTCAGAATCGCTCAAAACCGTGACCGTAGTGCTTCCAGAGAGCGCCCTGCAGCTCAGTCCAACTCTATACTGAAACCTAGTCCACCTCAGGCCCCAGCAGAGGTACACCGTACACCCCGCACAGAGAGAGGCAGATCTGTTGGGCCTGAAGGTCCACGGAGGCTCCAGGCTCCACGCTCCCTTAGCCAGGGCAAAACACCTAGAAGCCGATTGGGTGAGGCCAGTCCTGGATCATCACCTCGTCACAGAGACCCTCAGCCCCTCTCCATGGATCGGAGAGAAGAACTGAGACCCAAGAACGTGCCCGCAGCATCTTCAAGAATGAGCGGAAGTTTGCCCCGAAGACAGTCTTCGGCCTCTGCCTCCAACTCACCTGTGAAAGGCAGCGCCAGTGGAAGTCCTGGAAAGAAGGTGATGGTAACACCAAGACCCCCTGCTCCTCGGTCGCCTTCCTCTGCAAGTTGCAAATTGCTTCCCCCTGTCTCACAGGCAGGGCGGCGCTCTCCACATTCTTCCCCACGGTCAAATCATCACCATTCAACACGTTCCCCACGAACCACGCAATCACACAATTCACGAGCCGCAGGGAGAGAACAAAAAGGGTGGGTAAATCCCCACCACCATCAGCAGGAGACCCAGGAGGACAGCAGTACTTTTAGTTTACACCGCCTGCCAAGTCTGGACCCTCAACGGGAGCAAGACCTATATCGTAGCTTTGAGGCTGAGTTTCTAGCCAATACGCAACAAGCCAGGGCAGGGCAAAGTAAATCATCCAACACTGGAAGGGAAGTGGGTTCAGGTCAGCTTCATATTGCCCAACAGGGTTTGGGGCTGCTCCCAATTTCTACAGTTGATACTAATGTCACAGACTCAGCTTACTCTTCCTCTAACTCTTCAACGTCATCTCTTAATGTTGGAGGTAAGGTGGGAGTGCTGCCTGATTTACGTGAATCTAAACGGACTAACCCTCGGGCCTGTGCACTTGAGGACCCTCCCACCCTTCTCCATAGCCAGATTCGTGGAGGTCTTCCAAATGGAGGACTGCTGGAGGGGGAGAGATGGGCTGGTAGAGGTGGAGGTCTACGTAAGCTCCCTGCCATCTCCAGTTCCACAGAGGAAGGAGAGCTCCCACAGGCTTCAAATCCAGGCCACAGTTCTCAGTCTGTGTATTTCCCCAAAGATCTCAAAGGGAGTCTTCCTCTGGCGGAGGTACCAATGGACAGCCAGCAGGACCCAGTAGACTGGGCTGGTGTGGAGGGAGATGTGCCACAAACTAAAAATCATCCTGACCTACCATATGATCCAGACCTGCCACTTCCTGAGTCATTTCCCTCCCCTCCACCACCTCTAGATGAATGTTCCTACCAGGATTCCTCCAGTGAGAGCTCCTCCATGTGCTTCAGTCTGAGTGAACCTCCATCTGAGGGCTCTTGCACCCCTCCTTTACCACTGCCTAATGGAGATACCGATGGTGCAGTGGTCCTCCGGGCCAAAAGGGGTCAAAAGAAGGCAGAGAGGGTGCCCTCAATCTACAAGCTGAAGCTGCGCCCACGAATAAGACCTCGGACTGACAACAGACCCGAGAACAGCCCATCACGTATCCCCACCCCTGTACAATACAGAAATCATTATCAGCATTCTCCTTCGAACTCTTCTCCCCTCCAGACACCACCACAGTCCCCCCATTTAAACAGTCGCCAGCCCTCACACAAAGCTCTGCACCAGGCCTTTGCAGACTTCATTCAGCCCCAGCAGAGATCTCCAGCTATGGGCTCTAGAGAGCGTGCCTACTCCTCAGAGTCCAGCCTGGACACAGAGGCCTGGATGTAACAGTGGGGATGTGAGAGGTGATGACAACAATGATGAACACAATCAAGCTTCTCTAAGCATTCACAGCTTTAAAGTCAGATCAGAGAGAAGTGTTTGGAAAAAAGCACATTTATAATGACTAGAAAAAATGCACATCTGATTGTGTTTAACATGTAGCAAGATGCTGGAATCTTAACTGTCATTTCACTGGAGGAGTAAATTTGTCCAAAAAGTGGTTAAGAACATTACTAATGTTGTTTTTGACATCTTTGACCAACATAGCACCACCTGTGCTGTTTAATTCCTTTCAAAAAGTCATTTTTTCTTCAGGTTTTTCTTTTGAGAAAGTACATTTCTGCATTTCCTGTCAAAGAGAGTCTGAGGTTTTGGTCTTTAGGTTCTACTCAAGGCAATGGTATTCTGTGGTTCTGGGCTGTTATGTTCTCATGGCTAATTTCTTGCTCCAAAAGAACTGATTTGAACTGATAACTTACTTAGTACTCAGTTTTCATTTATTAAAATAACAAAGTGTAAATCTTTTTTATTCAGTGAACTATAATGTACAGAGTATTCTGTATAGTTAGGGATTTGTATTTTAAGATAAACATAAGAGCTGTAGAATCTCTAACGCAAACACAATGAAGCGCAGGAAACTTGTTAATACAAATTTTTGTACATCTGCTAGCAACATGGACTAACTGACATTTTGACCTGACTTCCATGTGCGATGCAGACAGTACAGTTAAATCACTGCTCTTTTATTTATCCCATGGTAAATAGGACATCATATCAACAAAATGTATATTATTTCTGGGAAAAAAACTATGACAAATCCATAATGTTATAATCCTGCTTTACATCACCTTGGCAGAAAATTAGGGCAAATATGTTATATTTTTGTGTAATAGGTTCTGTACAAACTGAAATGGTTAATGTATAGGTTTATATGTAATATATGTTGATTTGTTTAAATGTGTTTGTGATGTACATATAATTATTATTAATTCGATTTAAGGTTCATGTGTAAGGTTCATTAATTCAGTCTGGTTATTTTGCCTTAGCTATGCAATGTTGCTATTGAATGTTGCCTTGACAAATCTTCTTGCCTTAAAAGTAGGGATGAGAAGTTGTGTTTGAGATGGAGGGATGCTGTATGTGTGTATGCTGGTAAGTCTGGGAATGTTTGAGATAGTTAAGTTGTGTCAAACTTGATAGACCTCTTGTTATAACCCACTGTTAACTGAGACAGCCAGTCAACAACAGTGATGGTGACAGAGTCATACTGTATCAGCTTATGAAAATTATTAATCAGTCAATATGGAGGTGAGATATAAAGAACTCTTCATTTAGTGATTGCCTACAGTAAAGCTGCAACCAGTAACTTTTGCCTCTCTGTCGCCATCTTTGTTTGAAACGTAAAATTGCAGGTTACTTAATGTAGTTTTTTGAGTATGTTGAAGTTAAATGAAGTCAAACTGTAATTTCCTGGAAAATCTGATCCAATTTCAGGCTAAATCATTATTATAAGCTCACTGTTGCACATGGAGGTAAAGTAAGGAGACCGTTTTGAACACTGATCTGTTATGTATGTGTTAACTGTTTATTTTTAATCAAAAAAAGTTACGGAGTGCATCTTTAATAGGAAGTTAAAGAGGATGGAAATCACCACAAACATTAACTAGTCGCTCAAAATCAATTTTGTACATGCCACATGGAGCCCTAAACCGTTTATGGTTTGATACTTTTCACGGTCATCGTCTTCAGAAATTCTGCATCTTCTGAAGCTCTGCTGTGGCACCACCAAGTGGTCGAATCACTTTTACACGTTACAACTTTTTTGTGAGCATGTTATTTCGATGTCATTTCTTTGACTGTTTCTGACTTAAATGTTACTGACAGTGATTTGAGAGTACAGTATAAATGTTGAGTGAGTGATATATGAATTGTCTGTTTAAAATTAATTCTGCTAAATTGTAAAAGTAATGTTAAATGAGTTACACTACAAACATATTGGTTTGACAATAGACTGTGTTAATTTATAAAAGATGAATAAGTCTTTTCAATATTAATGAATAAGGCCTTGGTAAATGGTTGTGGGTGAGTTGTTTTATAAAAGGATGATGTTTCTGAATGAATAGTGAATTGTTTTCTTTTGGTAAGTTCTCTTTTGAAGGCTTTATACTGCCGTTATGAGTGCAAGTGTTTTATTGACAAAATTAATGTTCTGATGTTCTGTTTGCTCTTTCAATTAATCAAAAAGGAGTTTTGGGACTGAAAAAGTGACATTTTGTGGGTTTGGATTTCAGTGTTCTGTTTGCCTAAAGGACTGCAACTATGAGATTTTTACTGTCAGCATGACCATTGACACTTCAGCTTCTATATAAAAAAACTGTAAAACCGTATCACTACACACTGCTTCTGCTGTGGCACTTTAGGACATTATTAAAATTCACACCTTGGAATAAAACAAGGATTGTAGAGCTTTCTGCAGTCCTTCGGAATATATTAATGGTTGCTATGCCTAATTTACAGTAGTCAGGCAAAGCCACATACACACTTCATAGCCATTCAATTATATTTCCAATATCTAATCATTAACTGCCATAGAAGTGTACAGTTAAGTCATTTTGAGCACCATTTGTTTTATTTCTTTTTGTTTTCCAGTAAAAAAAATCATTTTTTTAAATGACATTTATTGTGGGTTTGTAATCAGACTTATACATTTTTAAATAATTTATTGCATGGGTGGGTATAATCTATATCAGAACTACAAGCATGTAGATTCACATGCTTTTTTACCTGAGCAAACCAATCTGATTTTTACTGTGCAGATGTGATGTTCAAATGTGATCTACAAAAATGCATGTTGAATCTATGTAATGGTCAGGTTTTGGTAGATGAAAAGGCTGTTGGTTAATCTGAATGCCTATGGAATCACTTTAATTTCTACTATTTGCTATTTGCATTTTGGCTGATTATTTCTGTTTGTATAATGTTGACAATGAAATGTAAGGTCTTGACGTTGTGAAATTTGTCTGTGTTAAATAGCAATATTGCAAGACCAACATTCCACTGTTCCTTGAAAACCAATTGCTGTTAATTTAATTCTTGTAATAAAATGTTTTGGATTAAATATTTAGTATTGTACTTGTGTTCCTCTAAAGAACAAAATGTGATGACAATAAAAAGTTAATAAACCAGCTAACAATATTAGGTTGTAAGAACCTCTCCATAACTTAAATAACATGTTAAAAATGTTATTTTGAATTTCTTAGGAACATTCAATACATTGTTTTTTAGACACTGTTTTAACGTTATTGCTTGTTTTTAAGAAGGATTTTTCTGTAACGATAAAGGATAATTCTAATGTTTTTAAAATTTTCTACTAACAACATCAGAATAACAATTTGCTATATATGATAAGGTTAAAAAAGTTACGTTTTTGATAACGTTTAGAGAATATTCAGAGAACGTCCCGTTAGCTGTAAAGACATTTTGAGTTGTTTTACTCTTTGCAAAGATATTGTAAAGAATATTAAAACGTAAGACTCAGAAGAAAAGGTAAAAAGGCAAAAAGTTCAAGTGCTCATTATCTTCAATAATTTTAATTATATGAAATTCAGTGTAAAGCACATATTTATCCAACTGCAGCTTTTGCACCTGCTGTAGGTTATTTTGTAATATAATAATAAGTCATAACACGTCCAGGGTCGCCCTGTTACAACAATTATTTGATCATTCACTGTAAAATAATAAAGACAGAAGCAAAACAAGTGCGTTCAACTGAGTGCAGAATGTTTTTCAGATGAAAACTTGTCAAGGCGGAAGGCGGAAGTGTGAATGATGACAGAACGTGTAAAGTGGGAGGGAAGGAAACAGGCCGATCTGTACACATTCAGACTTCACTTCGGTAAGGATCATTATTGGTTTAACTGAGGTACAGTGGCTGTTTTCTGTTTATCTGGCTTTCTGTTTGGTTGGTTGGACAGCATTACAGTCCGCTAGATTAAAGGCTTAACTGTGCGCTCTCATAAGCCCCGATTAAGAAGGTCATGAAGCCTTAGCCGTTAGCATTCAGTTAGCACAAGCGCCGACTCTACATCTCCGCGAACAGCTTCATTCATACGCAAAAATGGAGTGGGCCAGTCAACTGTGTGTGAGTGAGGGTCCATTTGGCTTTGAGGGTTGGGAGAAAGGCTCCGGGTTCGAATTTAGTGCGAAATTTACGGATTTTGCGCGAAATAAATGCGTTTTGCTAGTTAGCTACGTGCGCTTATTAACTGAGGCAGGTGAAGCTAGTATGACAGTCACCTGCCACGTACATTTAACCAGCTGAGATATTTTACTGGTTATCATTTGAAATACAGTGTGCATCACGTGTGTTTACTGTCTTTTACTAGTGTCAACCAGCTTTATTATCTGTGCTGTTTAGGGCTGATAAACGCTTTAATTTAAAAGTTAACCAGCAGGAAGGGTTGTGTTGCTTTGGGTTATGAAATTACTGTGTCATGTATGTGGTTTTGCAGAAGTGAAGTCTTTTATTACGTTGTTATTTGCCTGTCACCGACATAAACTGCGTTTTTGAGTTTGTAAGCCTTGCAAATCGTTGCTTAAGCTTCCTTACTAAATAGGCAATAGTTCACGCCAAAGATAGCATAGTTATTATTGTTATTGTTTCTGTAAAATCACAGTTAATAAATATGAAATCTGTTTCAAACAGTACTTCCAGACTTTAAGAAACCTTCTAAATTTCTCCATGGTCTGTTTTAATTTGCTTTCAATTATATAATGGAAATGGTTTCATATAAAAATGGTTGATTTTATTGTAGTAACACTTTTAGTGAATACTCTGGTTGCCATGGTTTCATATTAATCAGAAACTCTGGTTACCATGGTAATCTTTTATGTAAGGAGTGACAGTAAATAGAAAATGTGCACATAGTGATGTTTGGTTTGCCTACTAGAATAAAACACAACAGCTACTTCTAAACAAATAATGATTTATTCATGTT
>JAZGTK010015262.1:1849-13299 GCA_036877625.1 Ambastaia sidthimunki
TCTTGGGAGAGTTCTTTGCTTTTACCCATCATGAAGTCTTTCCTGTGTGCCTCCTGGGTAATGAGAAGCCTTTATAGGCCATCAATTAGCACTAAAGCAGCTGATATCAATTAGTACTGATAGGGGGCAGGGTTTCTCTCTCAATACTGACAGATTTCAGGTGATCTCCTGGCTTTCTATGCCATTTTGCACCTTGTTATCTTCATGTGTTCAATACTTATTCCCTGTGTCATTTCACTTTATTTATTATGACTCAACTTGTATACCTAAATGTTCTAATTTCTTTGTATGAATTCAATATTTGGCTTGATGGCTACATCTGGTGGAAATTTTGTGTCAATAGCCCACTTACAAATCCCCTTACTGATAAAAATGCTGATGTGTCAAATACTTATTTTCCTGGCTGTATAAAAATGGCAAAGATAAACATTTTTACTAATAGTGTCAGACTACAAATGCAAATTTCATTTGACAAGTTCCTGGTTTTCACCTACACTCGTTACAACAGAACAGTGGCAAAGTCTAAAACACAACAATTTTAAAAGTTGTGTCAGTTGATTTAAAGATTTATGGCAAACAGACCTTTGTATCATAAAGCGTTTGAAATGTAGATTATCAAACAATGCTTCGTCTTATCCTGAAAATAAACACAGAATACACTCAAACTGCCTTAGTAAGCACAAAGCTTAGCGACAGGCCTAAAAACCCTCTAGTCTTTTATAAACAACAGGTCAAACCTCTGGAACCTCCGGAGAGCTGCACAGAGTTTACCTGAATATCAAACACAACATGGCCAAACCAAGAGCCATTTAAGATCCTTCACCAATTTACACTGAATAATAAATTCCCAAAAGAACCACAACACAGAGTAAATACTGGTGGAAGTGTTTTACCTCACAGCAATCTGAGACTATGTGTAAACGTCAAACAGATTCTGACAGTGATTGGCCGCAGCTTAACAATGCGGTTTCAGAGTGTGCAAGGCATGTAAAACAGAACAGCATTTTACAAATGAGAGAAACAGAGGAGAGGAACCTTATAGCAGTCTGAAGAATTTCTCCGGGAAAAGATTCAGGAGAAGAGGAGGTGGGCAGATTTATGCCAGCGTGATGCGAGGCAGAGGCAGCTTGTTAGGACATAAAGCTGCCTCCATTTCGGGCCCCAGGTTCATCAGTCCCGTGTGTTCACACCTCTGGCTGCAAATTATATGGTAATACTGAAACCTTACCTCTCATGTATATGTATTCAAAATCCCTGCAGGGACAGTGAGGCATGGCGCTTCGCTGGCTAACAAATGCAATTTGTACTGACACCTAACACACACTCGTAAAGCCTTTCAATGTGTCAAAAACAAGACTCTAAACTTGGTTTAAATTAAAATGTCAAGTACACCCTCTCTTAGATTTAGTGGTGCTTTGCACACAAATAACAATGTGAGAAATCCACAATTTGTACTACTGCAGAAGAGATTTTTCATATAGAACAAACATCAGAACTGTTGCCAGGCACTGCTTGCCAGTTGATATAGTCACACATGCATGACTATAAAAGCCACAGTGTCATTTCTTTCTAAAGCAGATTATTGTTAATAACATTTCCCTGTCAAATGTTCAATTTTGCAACTCAGCTCATAATTTACTTAAACTGAAAACTAAGGGATTATCAGGATATGGTTCAGTATGAATTCAATGGGAGGTTTAGCCAGGTTTTCAGAAAAGTAGGTGCAGTCTTAGTGAAACAGTGCACTGTTTTCTTTTCCTTGTCTCAAATGTACATTCATTAGGCGGTTACTGTAAGTCTGCTCCCTTTTCAAGTTGATTCATCTCTCTCTATGAAGGTTCTTTATATGGCCTGATTAAAACAGCTTACTATGGCATGTGCAACATTCAGTTGCATTTAGTACAAGGAAATTCACCTACATGTGCATAAAACATGTAGTGCAACAGTTATTTCGGTGAAGTAGTTAACAAAACATTATTTATTTATATTTATGTCCTGAGATGGCCTCGTTAGTGAGAAACAAGCCACCAACAAGTGGCCAGACAATTCTGTTATCATCCCAGGTTGCATCTGGGAACTATAATCTAGACGGCTTCTTCAAACATTTTTTTTGTCAAACATTATTCATTATACTTCATTATACTTCACATTATACTTCAAACATTATTCCTATACTTAATTATAATTTTATAGTGTTGATGACTTCGCAGTTATTCTCTTATTCTAAAAAAAGGCCTGTGATTGGCAGTATGTTGTTTGGAAAAAAATGTATTGTCACTAGTGAAATGCCACTAGAGGAAAGGTACAACACAAACTCTGCGACTCTGAGCAGCTCTTTTGCCAGGATGGATAATGGGCTGAGTTTGTAATGTGAAAGGGAAGAAGTCATCTCACAGGGAGATTAGCAAACCTGACAGACTGATGAAGAGCAGATGTCTTTGCGGTGAATGACAGCTCAGTTGGTCTTCAGGTTTTACCTGTCTTTAGATTCGCTTCAGGCCTGCTTTTGTTTTGACTAAGTGCCAGAGCAGCATTTACAGGGAGCTCTCCATTGACATAACCCCCACCCACCCCCTGTCCAAATCTGAGGAGAAAAGCACCAAACCTTTCTCTCTACCAACATGTCTGCTCCAGGTGTGTCTACATGCCCCAGCAAAGTGTTTGCTTGTCATAGCAAAGAACAATGAGGGACCGCGGTGGGCGTTCCTTTAGTCTGAGAAAACAGGAATTGAGACAGAAGGGAAAGTCTTGTCTTTTAAATCAAAGGGATTATTGAAGATCATTTCTTAAGCCTGTCCAGTCTTAATGATGCTAAATAAGCTTTTATTAAATTCTGACCTGCTTACCTAAATAAAGATGTCTCCTTAGAGTCATCCAGAGTATTGCTATGTGCAGATGTGAAGGAATGAAGGACAGAGTATGGTTTGAAAGATGATAACCTTATAAAATCTACTAAATCTATTGTATCGTGTTCAAAAGCATAAAATTGATTTTGAGCATTGTGTCTTCATTTAATTTCAGTAGTGCCTGTTTTAACAATTTTAAGATGTTCCAATTGTTTCAGTTAACTTATGTTTACCTTTGTTTGTATCATATCTTTAGTGAAGTTTTGGTAGAGTTAAACAGCTATTTCCAAGAAGAGGGTATATGAATGTATAGTTGAGCAAAACTGAACAAAAGCATGGGCCAAACACTGTGCTAAACAGTTTACTGCCAAAAAGCCAGTTTTGCGATTAGCAGCTGCTTTTTCACTTCTTTCACATTTTTGTTGTTATACATTTCAGTTGTTATAAACACAAGCAAAAGTCTCTGAAAAATGATCAAGTGAATTACTTTAATTTTAAGATTTTATTGAGAAGGTTGTACATACTTAAAACGAGAGAGATGTTCACACTTACTAAGAAAAAGATCATATGTTGTCATGAGTTATTTTTGGACCATTCTCTTTACAATACAACAATCATTTTTATTTTATTTTTATTATTGAAAACAATACTGCATTTCATGTTTGCTTTTCTTTATTTTAATCTTGTTCATAATTTTGGACAAACCTTCATTATGGAGATGATCATACTGAACGTAATAGCACATGGAGGAGGCATTAGCACTCTGTCACACCCTCTATTAGAAGGAAGTGAACCAGCACTAAACTGTTTGAAATGTTATTGTTGCACTGAAAAGGCAAAAGGGCAAAAAAATCACCCTTAAAGAAACAAAACAAAGGTGTGTTCAGCCCCACTGATGGTAACAGTCAATAAAAATATATCAATACGAAAATATTTTTGTCATCACAGGAATATGCGTCTATACATTAAATATATCATAGTGTAAAGTCATAATCAATTGTGCCAGGAGTGGGGTTACAAATGCACACAAATTTTGATAACAATAGTTTAAAAATGAATTAGATGACTACACCACTTCTGCTTTGCTGATTGGAGGGGAACAATCAAGAATGTCCCTGCACAAGTGGTCTAAATGAATAAACCAGAAACAGGAGTACAAAGATTTTATTTAAGACATTATTTAATACACAATAATAAAGATATACTATTGAATACTGTAATAGGCCCCCTACTAGACAAAAAATTACACAGCTATAAAATAGATTACACCACAAGATAAATCAAACCTTATTTGGTTTGGCACCCTAAGAATCACAAAATATACCCCAATTACTGAAATGACCGATAACTTCAACTTCCACATTCCAATTAGACAATCCTATGAATTTCCCAATGAGGGAGGTAGATTACAGCACAAGGACAAGAGGAACACTAACTTCTTAAAATAACAAAAAAAAAAAAAATTACAACGTACTTTAAATAAAATTACAATACAAAGATTAAAAACTCAATAATATAGTTGCAAGCAGCGAAGACCAAAGCCATACGGCACCATTTATAGCGGGTGCTTCTCAGTAAATAATGCATAGCTGTTGCATGCATTTATTATTTTCAGAAATAGATGCATGTGACAGATATGCATAATTTACTGAGAAGCACCCAATGTCAAAAGGGGGCACTAAAGAAGCATCACTTTAGTCAAAAGGGGCCACTACAGAGCCCCCCCACCATGCCCATATCTAAGCTTTTGACTTTGACAATTTTAAAGTTTGTCTTAAATGATACACTTTCTGTTACCAGTTGGTAGCATTATGACCGTGTCTTACAATAGTCATATTAATGTCATCGGCCCACCACAGTAAACATATTCCCCATGTTTGACCTAAATTGCTCAATGCATGCTGCAGATATGAGAGACTTCCTGTTTACCATTTTTCTGGGTATTCTGACTGGTGTTCCTTTCAGTGCTACCAAGCAATTAATTTTCTGATGTCATCCTTTAGGGTTACCAACAATCAGTTTGCCACAAGCCACAAATACTCATAGATTTAGAAGCCAAAATCTACAGCAGTCCTTCCCACTTGCAACCACTGGAAGAACAGGTCCAAACGTTCATTGGATTAAGCACCTGCTCTATTACTCTACCTGTAGTTGGCCTCTGTATGTTCAGGGACAATCTATTCAATTAAATTTTATTTATATAGCGCTTTTTACACTGTTATGTTGCTTCAGAGTAGCTTTACACATAATACTGAGATATATTTAAAAAACAAAAAAACGGAAATTATAAAAAAATACATGGTATTATTACAAGTAGTAAGTGCAATTCTTATTCAACAAGAATATAGGGGATTTGCAAAAACACAATGAAATAAACACAATACACAAAAAATACATACACATAATATACACAGTACAAATGTCTGAAACATTACACAATGTAAGAGAATGAAAGACAACCGAGAAAGAAATAAAACAGTAAAGGCTATAGGACTATAATTATATTGCTATATTTTAGGATCAATAACAATTTACAGAACCCTATGCTAAATTAAATGTCAGCAGTCTCCCAGTAATCAAGCCAACAGGGCGACAGTGACATCACATCAAGTGATGTGACAAGGACATCAAGTGGCTCATTGTTGTCTGAACCCCTGGGGTAAGTGCAAATACTGGTGGCAAGGTGATCCCAGAAATCACAACTTGAACATTAGTTAAGGATGGAGATCTTAGTACGCAAGGCAATGCATCAGCATTACGATTTGCAGTTCCAGGATGGTACTTTAATTCAAAATCAAACAGGGTTAGTTGGGATGCCCAATGCTGCTCCACTACATTCAGCTTTTTTGTCTGAAGGTAACTTAAAGGGTTGTTATTGGTAAACACCACAAACTTGAAACACAATAGGTATTTTCAAATTTTCTCAGACACTGCCTACTTAAGGGCCAGAAGTTTCATAAAGCTATAACTGGACATTTCTTGTAAAAGATGCAAACCCTTTGCTTGCATAATCAATGGGTTGACATCTGCCATTCTTCTCTTGAAATATAATTGCCCAAGTCCAACATGACTAGTGTCAAGGTGAACAAAATGGTGTCTTTTCGTCCATTGAAACCTAATTATAGCCATAATTCACACAGAACCAGATACCACATTGTTTCTCTGTATCACCAGTCTTTGTCCTAACAACTGAGTAATATGTGCTTTAAAACCTCCAGGTTTATGCAAGTTATAATATTAGATCTAACTTTAGCCAGTGCACACCACCACCCTCTCCAGGACCCTATCCACCCACATTCAAACCCTGCTTGCTTCATTTTCTATGTTCAGTAAAGCAAAGGTCTCCAAACTACATATCATCAACTCTTCCCTTTTTACTGGAACTTTCCCCACCACATTTAAGCAAGCCCTGGTTACTCATGTGCTTAAAAAGCCCACACTTAACACTTTCATTACTAACAGCTACAGACCTTTCTCACTCCTCCTGTTCTTTTTGCAGAACCTTACGACCTATGCCAGACATGATGTCTGGCTTCACGAGCAACCACTCCACAGAGACTGTGCTGCTGTCTGTCACCGAAGCCTTGAGGACAGCAAAGGCAGAGTCCAAATCCTCCATACTAATGCTACAAGATCTGTCTGCAGCCTCAATCACCAGATCCCTCTTAACATTCTGTCCTTGCTGGGGATGCAAGGAACTGCACTGCAGTGGTTTCAGTCTTACCTCTCCGATAAAATCCTTCAGGGTGTCATGGAGATGTGAAATTTCCAAGCCACAACACATGGTCACAAGGGGTCCCTCAAGGATCAATCCTTGGACCACTTCTGTTTTCCATTTAAATGACATCATTAGGTCCTATTATACAATCACACAGCTTCTCATATCACTGCTATGCTGATGACAACCAGATCACATTCTCCTTCCACCCTGATGATCACACAGTAATGGCACTCATATCAGCCTGTCTGGAAGACATCTCGGTTAGGATGACAAAACACCACCCACAACAAAACCTAACCAAGACTGAACTTCTTGTCTTTTCTTTTTGACCAAGGTCACCCAGGTCAAGCCTTACACAACTTCACAGTCCAGCTTGGCTCCACAACACCAACAAGGACAGCCAGAAACCTTGGTGACATTCCCTGACCACATTGCCAAAACAACATGCTCATGTAGATTTGCCTTATATAACATTAAGACAATCTGCCCTTATCTCACTGAACATGCGACACAGTTCCTTGCCAAGGTCCTCGTCATTTCTAGGTTGGATTACTGCAATGCTCTTTTGGCTGGCCTTCTAGCACAGGCACTCAAGCCACTACAACTGATCCAGAATGCAGCAGCTCAACTGGTCTTTAAAGAGCCAAAAAGAGACAATGTCACACCTCTCCTTATTTCCCTTCACTGGCTACCAAGTTCAAATCTCATTTCCTCACATACAAAACCACTACTGGCTCTGCACTATTTTATCTTCACAAACTCATACACATCTACACCCCTTTCAGATCACTATGGTAAGCAAATGAATGTCTCCTTAAAATACCCTCTTCAAAGGGCACACAATCACTTGATCGCAGGTTCATCTTTACTATCCCTCGCTGGAAGAATGATCTTCCAAACTGATCGGCCTGCTGCATCCCTCACTATATTAAAAAAACAACTAAAAACCTTCACAAATACCAAAAACCTTTTCTCCTCTCTCCCAAACGGTATCGCCTCTATCAGCCATTGTACTCTTGGTAACATTACAAGTGATGTAACGGCTGATGTTATTGCCTCGTTATGATCTATCGCTTCTTTGTTTTCTAAATGTAAAATGCCCAGAACTTCAACATCTAGTTAAAGGTACTCACAACAGGGAATCTCCAACCAATTAGTAGCCTTCAAACTTAACCAAATGCAAAGTTGCAGCAGAAAGTTATTTTCAAAGAAGCCCTTGCTGATCATCAACACCATAGATCCAGAAGTGGTTTAAACACCACCAAACCTAACTCGTACTACAGGGTATTGTAAGCTAAGGCAGGGCTTTTGCTGATAACACTCGTGAGCCCTATGAAACAATATCACCTATGAAGGAATAAAAAAGGAATCACCTATGACCTGGTATCTGAGGTGACTGTCCCTGACCAGTTTGGGTGACTGTCCCTGACCTGTCCTTTTCCTTACATCTGTTTTAGTGTCTGATAGGTCAATCCTGCAAAACTGTGCAATATGACCAGGTCTATACAAATAGGCCTACCATCTGCATAAAGGAAGCATTTTGAGGATGAAAAGCAGCATTTCCTACAGTGTATATAAGACCTATATTTGGGAAATTTAGACGCAAATGCTTCAAGAAGACATATATGTTAGCCTGTTGCTTACATAGGCAATCTGTCCTTTCGATTTAATTTAGATTTATTCAAATATTATATATGCTATATATATATGCTAAAGTGCTATATATATTTATATTCATTTTTGTTATAGAATGTTGCATTGTTTCAAAGCAGCATTACATATAATGAAAAATACCAAACATGTGTAACTAAGAATAAATGATATTATTGTAAATTTTTATTTTCATTATAAGATGTAAATTAGTAATATATATTTATTAGATATATATATTAGTATCCACCCATGCTAATGAGTTAGCATCCAACTCATTAACAGGTTTAGAAGAAAACCCATATGATCCCTCTACACTAACTGTGACACAAGAATGGGCCTGTGGCCATATACTAAGTGATTATCCCTCCTGTGCCCACCAAATAGTCTCAGTGCGAATGTCAAGAAAAGACATCTAAGCATTTATACAAACGTCTCTGTCTGTATCACACCCTGAAAATTCTTTCATTTCATTGACTCCATTTGGGCCATAAGGACTTGTGAATACTTATGCAGGAACACCACCTTCCAGATGGCAACACTGGAAGAACTGTAACAATTGTAATAGTTGTGATTATTGTAATAATCTGTCTTTAGAAAGTTGGATATTTAAATAATGCCTAAAGCTAAAGAAAAGACAAAGGGGGTAGAGCATAGCACTCAACTTTGTAGACCGTGTGTTTTTCCTCACCCACGATAGAAAGACTATCCACGGGTGGGATACACACGGTTTATGCGTTGTGTGTTTGCGAGCGAAGCACGCTCAGTCACCTCTTGTGGGAGCTGACTGCCCGCTTGTGAGCGGGCTTTAATGTAATCGCTTTACTCCCAGAAAGCTCTCTTTGAGGAGAGCGCCTTCGCTAGCGTTCCTCGCAACGATGGCCCCGCCATGCCGAGGCAGAGCACGCCCCATCTAGTTCCTCACCCGCCAGATTCTTCGCTCTCTCTCTGGGTTCTGAAGCCCATTCTGTGGCTTCCCCCCCGGGGAGAGGGCTCGACTCTCCGCCTCTCATCCGTGGATGACGTGGATGTAGAGAGCGTTGATGAGTCCTCTCAGTCCCCGCAATGGGAGGAGTTTTGGAGGTTGTTACTTTGGCTGTGACTAAATTGAACCTCCACACCAGAGCCTACCATTTTTCTAAATGGTTTTTCCTAAACCATACTTGGCCCGTATCTGATGAATACATAAGGCTTAAGGGTATAAGGCGATGCTCCGGGTTGATCAGACGCTAACTGTTATCTGTCTCCTGATGTGGCGTCATCCTTAAGGCTCTGGCTCTGCTCTCCAAGCCACTGCACAAAGCAGCGCTGATGGGCAGGGGGGACACGGTTAGCAGGGCAGGCTGGTGCTTTCCAGCACACCATGGCGGTGTTACAGGCATACCAAGCCGACCTGCTTAAAGAGATTGATGAGGGTGAGGGTCTCACGTTTGAGGACGTGTTAGAACCGCCTTTCACCAAGACTGCCCGTGGCAGTCAATGGCAGCAGTTTCTCACTGCCCTCACTTCTCCTACAGGGACTCATAAAAACAGAGCATTGCGTCCCGTTTCCCCGCCCTTAAGGGTGCGGCTGTGTCGAAGTTGGAAAACCAAGACAGGATCTAAGGACCGTCTTGTTTTTAAAGAGGGCTTTGACCAAGTGGTCCTGACAATTAAAAGTCAGGACCTCAGGTGGCAGCCCTATCTGGGGAGCAGCGGTTTACATCTCATCACACAATGCCTGCACCTCCTCAGTGCCCTCTGGAGGCCAGGCTGTTGACCCTGCCACTTCAGTGGGGTTTCAGGGCACAACCGCCTCAGACAACAGCGCCCCCCCAGTGTTTGCCAAGTTCAGCAAGTATGGGGGAAGCGCTACCTCTACGGAGGTCCCTGGAGAGTTTGAACCCGAGTCCTTCCGTTTGGTCTAGCACTCTCACCCCATACTTTCACAAAAGTTGTGGATGCAGCGCTGGCTCCCATGCGACACCAGGGCATCCGCATATTCAATTATATCGACGATTGGTTGATATTAGCTTACTCAGAGCAGGTGGTAGTTCGGCATCAAGATGTCATTCTAAACCACATGAAACAGTTGGGGTTTTAGACTGAACACAGAGAAAAGTGTGCTTCTCCAGTGCAGAGAATGTAACCTGAGACATTTTTAAACAACACATGTTCATTTAAGAAAAGTTCTCAGAGCATTTTATTTGCTGTTTTGGTTTCTAATTTAACAACATTCATATGTTTAAGTTACTTTTTAGGGCCAGTAATTTTCATGAAAAATTCATGAAATTCATAAAAAGGGGGCAGAGCAAAAATACAAAACATTTAAAACATTGAGGCAACACTGTTAAACATCTAAGCCAAACCTTTAGAAATATAAATTAAGTATAATAAAATGAGCCATTTTGAGATTATTATAAAGCAGCAGTATGCCAGGACAGATGAATTTTAAAGCTTAATTGTCAGGGATGATGGAGTTCGTGCAGTTGGATGCAGGCAATGGGCTCTGCGCTACATTTCCCTGATGCTGCTTAAATTTCATGACAAATTGACATTATCATGTTATGATTGATATGTGAAAGCATATCAAGTCACTGACCATAAGTCACTGACCATTTGTCTTAAAATCAGGAGGAATGCCAGACAGTTATTTATCTAATGGCTCTCAATCGCTAAAACAGTAAACTATTACCAAACATGAGGATTTATAAGATGTCTGGGTGCTGCATATTTTTATAGAAACTGCAAAGTGCACAACAGATTATAGCAGACTATATTCACACTCTACACCTAACACCAGACTTTCACATGGCAGAAACAGTTGCAGTTTTGTTTTCAAACTCTCAACCAATCCAGGTGACTTGTTAAATGACATTTGGAAATCCAATCATTTCTTCAACAAAAACTGCTGAACAGTGACGGCATACATTTAACATACAAAATATGTATGCAACATGCGGCCCTGTGCAACATGCGGCCCTGTGCAACTTGACTAAAAATACATCTTGAGACTCCTGCGAACTGGTAACATAAGCTTTTGTCTTTCTTATAAGCCTGCCAATTTATTCAACTCGTCTGTCAGCAGTGTCATCCATCTGTAACGCCGAGACAATAATAAAGCTGTCTGCTGCTTCACAGCTGTTTGGCTCTGTCAGGGCAAGATTGCATCTTTGCATGCGATACACATGCATCTTGAGTCGAAACCTGTAGGATTTGATACAGGTAGGATTTACACAACAGGTTGCTATGAA
>JAZGTK010015263.1:0-13299 GCA_036877625.1 Ambastaia sidthimunki
TGTGGAGAGGTCGCCACCTTTCTTGGCACATAAATTGTCTGGAGATGTTAGCAGTATTCTATGCTCTCAGGCATTTTCCTCCCAGATCTGAGAAGACAGCATGTGTTACTTTGCACTGACAACACAGCTGTGGTATCTTACATCAATCACCAAGGAGGTCTGCGCTCGCGCCCTCTTTACAGGTTGGCACACCAGATTGTTGTATGGTCTCAATGTAGGAGCACATGTCCTGTCAGGGCAGGGGCTGAGGCCCGGGGAGTAGATGCTTTACCCCGAGGTGGTGAAGCAGATATGAAGAATCTTTGGGCAAGCCCAAGGGGACCTCTTCGCCTCTCGAGAGACAGCACAATGTCCCCTTTGGTTCTCCCTAGCTCATCCAGCTCCTCTGGGGCTGGATGCCATGGTACAGACCTGGCCGAGGCTTCGTCTGTACGCCTGTCCCCCGATCGCTCTGCTCCCGGGAGTTCTGGAGAGAGTCTGCCAGGACGCAGTATCTGTGCTCTTAGTGTCCCTGTTCTGGCCGAACCGAGCCTGGTTCTCGGATCTCGTGGCTCTTCAGGACGGCTCGCCTGGGGAGATCCCCTTGAGGGGGGACCTTCTATCTCAGGCAGGAGGCGCCATTGTGCACCCCTGCCCAGAGCTGTGAGGTGGTGGGTATGGCCCCTGAGAGTGCACAACTCGTAGCCTCTGGTCTCTTAACTGAGGTTGTTGAGACCATTCTCCAATCCAGAGCTCCCTCCACAAGGAAAGTATATGCCCTGAAGTGGAAACTCTTCACTTCTTTGTGCGGAGACCGCCAGCTGGACACAAACTGCACCATTAATGCAGTTCTGGAGTTCTTGCTGGCAAGGTTCTCTGCGGGGCTGGGTCATTCCACCATGAAGGTCTTTGTGGCAGCTATATTGGCTTAACACGCTTCTTGGTGCTTATGCAGTGGGCAGACACCCCTGCTTACACATTTCCTCCGAGGTGCACTGAGGCTGAGGCCCCAGGTACAATCTCGCGTCCCTCCATGGGACCTGGCTGTGGTACTAGAAGCCCTTTCTGTGGCCTCTTCTTATTTAACCTTTGCGCCCGGTTTGGCCAAAGCCTTTCTGTACCCGAGACCGGGTTATGTCTCTGAGGTTTCCTCTACCACACTGCGGCCAGTCTTACTACAGGCTTTCTGTCCTCCTCCCTTCCAGGAGTACGACCAGCAAAAGCTTAACTGTGTGTGTCCAGTGCGAGCATTGGACACATACGTCCACAGAGCTATCCTGTGGAGGAAAACTGACCAGCTCTTTGTCTGCTTTGGTCCTCATAAGCGCGGCCTCCCCACTAACAAGTAGACCCTAAGTCGCTGGATTACTGATGCTACTCACATCTCATTTGAGTCCCCCACCTACGGGGACCAAGGCTCACTTTAACCCGAGGTCACAGATGGCGGCCTCTAAGGCCTTTTATGCAGGTGTCCCAATTCGGGACATCTGTGACGCTGCGGGATGGTCCACTCCCTTAACCTTTGTGAGGCATTATGGCCTCGATATCCGTGCCACTCCTGGCTCTTCTGTCCTCATGTCTTGACTGTGCAATTTCACACAGGAGGCAGGGGAACCTTCAGTCTGGTGAAGTGGGCATCTCGTTCCCAAAGCGTTTCAATGCAGCTCAAGTTCCTGAAAGGGAACATCTCAGGTTACGTATGTAACCCAGGTTCCCTGAAGGGAACGAAAAGCTGCCTCTCCGGCCTTACTTCCAGTACCCCTGCCTGCGCTTGCTTCATTCCTTTTCGAAGCTGCCGGTTGGCTCAGCGCATGTGCAAGTTTCCTGGTCGTGACGTAACCCCGTCTGTCGCCCCCCGATTGTACGGATTTTACATGATTCACAGTGCATAAAAGCTGGAGGCATTCCCAAAGCGTTTCGACACAGCGTATCGTTCGCGTTTCGAGTCGTTTTCATCCAGCAATGTATTAATTTTCCATTTCAACAACTTTAATAATTCTGCAACCCATTCAGATCCCTATGTGAAGATTGTATTACAGCACAATGGAAAGCGTCTGAAGAAGAAGAAAACTACAGTTAAGAAGAACACATTAAACCCATACTTCAATGAGAGCTTTAGTTTTGAGGTCCCATTTGAACAGATTCAGGTGATTAGTCTTTCATCTAAAAATGAGATATTAAAAATGCCCAAAGAAAGGATTAAAATGAGTAATTTATGTATTACAAAAATTATTTAAATGTATTTTCTAATTTGTCTCTCCCAATACAGAAAGTCCAACTTCTCGTCACTGTGTATGACTACGATAAGCTGGGCAGCAATGACCCAATTGGCAAAACCTTAATTGGCTATGGAGCCACAGGTGTTGGCTTACGCCATTGGTCAGATATGCTGGCCAATCCCAGGCGCCCAGTAGCCCAGTGGCACACACTTCAGCCAGAGGAAGAGGTAGATGCTGCTCTAAAGGCACCACATCGCTAACCTCTCTAATATTCAGACACATTCAGAGGCCGGCACTGTAACCTCTTCCTACTGACCAACTTAAAAGGATGGCACTGATAAGCATTGCATGTATCAACTGCAATACCATGATTGATGATCTTAGTAGTACTTATTTCTCAAAGTAGTTTTATGTTT
The DNA here is from genome assembly GCA_036877625.1 of Ambastaia sidthimunki. Taxonomy (NCBI): domain Eukaryota; kingdom Metazoa; phylum Chordata; class Actinopteri; order Cypriniformes; family Botiidae; genus Ambastaia; species Ambastaia sidthimunki. Next base: position 2,615 of record JAZGTK010015263.1, read on the forward strand.
GTGTGTTAAGGCATCTGTTTTGGTATTTCTTAAGCCATTTATTTTTATGTATTTTTATTGGTTTGAATCTGTTATTATGAAATAATAAATTCACTTAGTTTTACTTTTTTTCTCCCAATTTTGAGCTATTTAAATATCTTTAAATTTAAATCACTGTGTTTCTTTGTTTTAAAAAAAATCACATGTAATTCTGTAGCAGTGACCTGTAAACCACATACATTTTTAATCTAAATATAACTAAATGTGTGATGCTATCAACGTTTACATAAATTATGTAGATAACAATGTTACTGATTACGTAATTATTATTTTACTGTTTGCTGATTTTATTTGTTGTTGATATGGAGCTTGTTGTCACTTTGTTTTATTCTCATATGCCGATTATTCAGAGGTCCTCTTTTTACTAACTGGTGTGTTTGTTGATTGTCACCCTTATTGTAGTTGTAGTGTTGATAAGCTTGACGATTTTATAAAATGGCTTAATAAGCACATTTTTTAATGTTTTGATGTCTTTCTGTTATATACATCTGTGAGTGAATCATCAGTAATGATATTTACTAAGCTTTAATGAGTATATAGTCAAAAGTACAGTGTGTATGTGGATACATGTAGATACCTGCTTTTAACAAATTTTAATGCCTTATCATACAACACCCTTCCATTAAAAATTGTGCTTCTAACTTTGTTACAACAGTTGCGGGGCGCCATTTCAAACATATTAGTTCGTTTCCACACAAGCAATATTCATAGTGTATTGATTTGTTATAGCTGTGTCCCAATTCAGAGGCTGCATCCTTCAACTGCATTTTAAGACAGAATGTGTCACAGCAGCACGAGTAAAACCATCCAATTTCAAACGCTCCTTCAAACGCTGCCTTAAAATGTGTGCTTTTCTCCCTGGGCTGCAAAGGATAGAATGAATTGATCCTAGAAAAGCTGCCTCTATCCTAGATCAGACCTTCTGGTCTGGGCCATTATTCAAACAGCTAGCTATACAAATGTGTAAAAAATGATGGGTCTTTTTTACAAACTAAACAGGTTAAAATTATTGCCTAATTAACTTGACACTTGATGGTCAGCAGGCACCAGCACACAGCCTAAAAACTCTTTTGAGTGACGACTTGCTTGAATTACAAAAGTATGGCACTGGCACCAGAACTTGCAGAAAGATGGCCTTAACCTGGTCTTTATCCCAAAAGTATGCCCTATAAGGAAGTTTGCCCTGAATCACTGACATTACTGGTAAGTACTGGACTCCCACATGTTGTACTGTCTTCCCACACCTTGTACTGTGACATATATCTGCAAAGATAATGTGCCCAAGAGGAGGGCAGAGTGACCTCCTGTAGAATGGGCTGTGTCGAAGCACTCTTGCATGAACAAATCCAGGCCAGCCCACGCAGATGTCAATGAAGCAGCTCTAATGGACACAGAATGGTGAAAGAATGGTTCAAGCACTTTGCACCACCTACCATGACGAGACAAGATTATGGGATCCTGTGCATTGAGTAGACCCTGTTGCAATACTTGCAAAAATGTCAAGTAATTATTTATAGTTGTCATACATAGCTGCCTGAAGGTCAATAGTTCATAATGGTCATTCATATACCTTCATAAATAATAGCTGCCTGAAGGTAATTCATAAACATTTAGCATTTAGCAGCCACTTTTATACAAAGCTACTTACAGTGAATTCAAAATATACAACTTATTGTGTGTTTCCTGGGAATCAAACCCACAACCTTTGTGTTACTAATACAATACTCTACCAACCAAACTACAGGAACACTATCTGTTTACATATAGCTTTTAACATTCAAAAGGATCAATTTCGCAGCAATGTATCAATCACTAAATATGCTTAAAATATTGTTTTCTTTCAGAAACGTTGTTTTATTTCAGAAGACAATTATTATCCCATTGGAGTACAGACTACTTTTATGATGGATGGATGCACTTTCAAGAGCTTCAAAAACTTGGGCACTATTCAGTGTCATTGCAAGGCTGGATGTCATTTAATATAACTCTGTTCAGGTGAAAGAAGAAAGTCATATAGACCAAGGATGTGTAATTTATGGGCTAGTTTTTATTTTTGGATTAATTATTTCTTAAACACCTTTGAATAGGAATCAAACAGAACACATTAGCCTTTATTAGCTGATTTCGTATTATGCTTTTTTAACACATTTACATAACCTTTCTTTCTTACAATAACATATTGGAAAACAACAAAAGAAAACGCCTTAGTTAGGTATGCTACCTTCATTCTCTGAGGGAATGGACACATTACATCAATGTACTGATATATGGTGTGATGTCTGAGACAGACCAGACACACTCTGGTTATATTTCATTAATATAACTCCATACTGTATATCTCACCCAACAAACCAACTATGCTCTTGGAGTGTCTGTAAAACTACCCCCAAACTGCAATTAACACCCATATGCAGAACCAGACCTCCGGTTATCATAGCAACACACAGATAAGACTGTTTTACAACCCAAAGGAATGTAGAGATTCACTCTCACTGCATTTTCTTTGAGAACACACAAAGGAACAATTTTATTTACTTAAGAATACCTAATAGAAATGTATAAACATTCATCCAAATTCCTCCTCCCCATGGGGTTACATGTCTTTGATGTTTTATGTTTATATATATAAATCTGTGCACATTTAATTTTTAAATGTTTAGTTACTCTGTTGCTCTAGTTACTCTGCTAATCAAGATCACATGTATCTGTGTTTAGTATCCATGGGTTGCATTTTTCATATTCTGAACACAACAATTTTGATAACTTAACATTATTTATTCAATAACATTATTAACATTATAACATTAATTAACATTATAAATCTTCTAAGAGGTTTAGGGTTAGGGTTAGGTTTCCCCCTTGATATCCGATCAAATTACATATTCAAAACAGCATGTTGAAAGCCCAAGGAAGTTAACTTTCTCTTAGAAAGGATAACCTCTGATTGGATCATACAGCTCTACGGGGCATGACATCCACACAGTTTAAAGACCAGTGTCCAAGAACACAGCTCTCTCTGACACTCTCCTCTCGGACACTTTCCACTCTGCTCTCGGCTCGCCCGGTTTCCGCTCTTCCTGGCCCTTTCCTCGGGCCATCTTCTACAGTCCTTTAAGGACTCTCAACAGGATAAGAATTCTGAGCTAGAAGTTGTTCTCAGCAGACCTCTAAGCTTGTGCCAGGCCCTTTTACTGAGTTGTGCTGAAATTAAGAAACTGATGGTTCATTCAGGCTGTTGATCGGCTGGCTTTCCAATAACCTCATACTTTAATCTTTACTCTGCCTTAACCTTTTTAGATGCTAAACTGTATGTGTGTTGTGTGTATGTTAGAGTAGTATGTGTTTAGTGTAGTTAATAAAGTCTTGTTTGTATCACACATGATGTTGTGGTGGTTCATACTCATAATCTAAGTAATACTCTAATATGCTAAATCAATGTATTACACATTATGTTTGTGCTGATGAGCTGAGAAGTGTCCTTCTGAGCAGTGAATTAGACTTATGGTAGGTAACGTCTCCGTTCCTTCCTTTAGGAAAAGAGGGTTACATAGGTAACAAAGATGTTCCATTTCAGTCTGGCACATTCAACATTATGTTAATGTACTGATGTATGGGGTACCTACGAAAAGTGCCTAGACATGGAGAGGTCGCAGTGATTGTTTCTTTTAAACTCTACCAGGGTTTCACTGCATGTGTCAGGACCCACTCATTTTTATAATCATACTTTAGATTTAATATTTTCCTATGGTGTAAATGTTGATGACATTAATATCCTGCAGCAGAGTGAAGACATTTAAGATCATTATCTGGTATCCTGTTTAATACATTTACCCATGATTGCAAAATCAGCTTCTTCCTACAAATACAGTAGAACAATAACTTCTGCCTCTAAAGGTTGTTTTATCAACAATTTGCCTGAACTGTCTTAATTTGTTAGCACAATAGATAAATTTGAAAACCTTGATGGTGCAACAGAAAACATTAACTCCCTTTTTTCCCCACACCTTAGATAAAGTTGCTGCCATACGCTTAAAAATAAAGGACAGCAGCCCAATGCCTTGGTATAACAAGCATACACACACCCTAAAAAGAGCTGCCCGGAAAATCGAGCATAATTTGAAACAAACTAAACTAGAGGTATTTTGTATAGCATGGAAGGAGGGCATTTCAAAATACAGAATGGCCTTAAAAAGCTCCAAATCCGCCTATTTTTAAAAATTTTAGAAGAAAATAAACACAACCCTATTTATTTAATACAGTGGCTAAATTAGCCAAAAATAAGTTGCAGTTGTCAATATCATAGCTGTCACAAACTACATTACCCAGAACCCTGTGCTGGGACCATGCCCGCCACAGGTGGCGGCCATTTTACAATCACACACACTATATATACTCACCTCCAACACGAACTGTTGCCGAAGTCTTGATTTGCCCTGGCAACAAGCGGGTTTCCTTTTGCTGATTCTTGTGTTTAACCTGGACTGCCTTTGGATTACTCTCTTGTTTGCTGCCTACCCTTGACCCTTGCCTGTTTCCTGGATTACCCTTTTTGTGTCCTGCCTGCCTCGACCCTTGCCTGTTCATTGTTTATTCCTTGTCTGCTGCCTCCCCTGACCGTTGCCTGTTTACTGTTTCTGATCTGCCCTGCCTCCATTGTTCCTGTTTTCTGGTTTTTGATCTGTGCCTGTATGACTATTCTAATAAATCATGCTGCAGATGGATCCATGTGCCTTTGACCTGTCGTTACAATAGCAGTGATGATTTTATGAATTTCTTTAATAACAAAAAGATATAGTCAGAGAAAAAATCATAAACATGCAAATGTCTGCAACACCATTGAAACAGATAACACATCATAATTTGCCCAAGGAACAACTCAAATCATTCTCTAGAATAAATAAGGATGAACAATCAAAAATAATTAAATCATCTAAATCAACATCATATATGCTAGATCCTATACCTACCATCTTATTGAGGGAGATGCTTCCTGAAATTATAGACCCTCTACATCATATTGGTAATTCATTATTGGTGTTGGGGTATGTCCCTAGGTCTTACAAGCTGGCGGTTATCAGACCTCTAAAAAACACAACTTGACCCCAGGGAACTAGTAAATCACAGGCTGTATCTGTGAGAATTTCCAGTCAGGATTCAGACCATATCATAGTACAAAGGCTGCTATCAGAGCTGCTAACAGAGTGACAAATGACTTGCTTGTACTAGACCTAAGCACAACCTTTGACACTATTGACCACATCATTCTGTTAAATGCTGTAGTCAATAGTGAAAATCCAAGATGAATAGGGAAATCCAAGATGGCAGCACGGCAGTAGCACGCAGCGGCCACTCCAGATACAAAATTGTGCTATTTTTGTCTTTTAATTCAACTTTCTATGGTACATGGACATTGGTGCAACCGGTGTTCGTGTATATCACCACCAGACACTTCTAAAGCACAACAACATCACCACAGCTGCCCTACAAGAGGATCTGCTGGAGAAGCTACGCAATCTCTGCCTGCTGCGGGGACCAGGCTTTCAGCCCTTGGCGTTGCCGGATGATGGTGGCCGGGGGAGGGGACTTTGCAAGCAGTGCGCAAGAAAGCAGAAGCACGGCAAGAGGACGGAGGTCCATGCTAGGCTAAAAACAAACCCTAGCCAGCCGGGTCTCCCGTCCATCCTGCTCTCCAATGTCTGCTCCTTGGACAATAAATTGGATTACATCCGACTCCAGCAAACTACACGGCGTGAGTTTAAAGACTGCTGCGTCTTTGTTTTTATGGAGCCATGGCTAAGCGAAAGAGTTCTGGACGCTGCCATTCAGCTAGACAGGCTAACCTCGTTTCGTGCTGACAGAAACACAGCTCTGTGCGGTTAGGCTCACGGCGGTGGCTTGTGTGTTTACATCAACACGGAATGGTGCAGTCTAGTTACTGCTCAGACTTTGCAACAGTTTTTTCCCCCATGCCATCAGGCTGCTAAACACAAAATAACTCATTGTAAATTACACCACTACCATTGCACATCTTTATTATTTTTCTTATAGATAGTTTATAGATAATTTTATTATCTATATTATTTCTTATGGTATTAAGGCTGTATAGAGCATTCATCAAGAGAAAGAAAGTATTCTAGGTTGCTCCATGTGGAAGATGTTGGACCAGTAATGACAATTTTGGGATTTGGGGTCAATATTAGTCATATACAGGGTGAAAAGCAGAGGCCCAAGCACTGAGCCCTGTGGCACTTTCTACTGAACTTGATTTATATGACACATTTTCACTTATAGGCACAAACTGGAATCGGTCAGATAAATATGATATAAACCATGCTAGTGCAGTTCCATATTCATATTCAGCATATGAATATATATTCAAGTTGTGTTTTTTATGAGGCCATAACAGGTCATAAATATTTTTGACACTTCATCCTTACATTTGCTCCATGAGCAAACAATGATGCGCTGTCTGGTGTGATTGTGTTGCAGGCAATTGCATAGTTATGTTTTTTTTTCTGACAGTTCTATCTATTTTGTTATTAAAGAAAATCATAAAATAATCGCTTATATTGACAACTGTCTGAAGCAGTAGTAGCCACTGTATCAAATAAATATTTTAATGCCTTTAAATTTGAAACACTATTCAAATTTGAAATTCCTTCAATTTTGTCTGCTTTCAGTTACGCTCCAATTGGGCTTCTCTCTGTGGGGTGCTAGTATGTTCATTGTACCATGGTGTTGGACTGCTGTTCCTTATCTTCTTTAAACGTAAAGAAGCAACTGTGTCTAAAGTGTTAGAAAAGATGCAGTTAACATTTTATGTTGTCAAGTTTTAAGGTTATCTGGTATGCTAAGGAATTGAGAAAACAATCTTTATTGGCAGAAGTTATTGTTCTGCTGTATTTGTAGCAATGAGCTGATTTTGTAACCATTGGTAAATGTACTAAACAGGACACCAGATAATGATCTGAAATGTGTAAGAAATTACAGACCGCCTCTAAATGGATTCCACTCCAAGATAAAAGGCCTAAAAGGCCTAATTATCATAGAGACATATTGGTCAGCCATGTGTTACGTCTGAGGTTCCCGCACCGCCTCCTCCTGGCCGTCAGCGGGAACCGTCGCCTGAATATTAATTTGGTAAACTACATTTCCCATGGGTCAACTGCCTGGGGCTGACCACGCCCCTGTCACCACACCTGCAAGCAATCTGTCATCAAGGACTATGTATTTAAACCACACACAAACTCTGCATCATTGCGAAGTCTTGTATTCCCCTGGTTACATTTTGAGCGTTTATTCTGATTTGGATATCTGTTGTTAACCTGGTCTGTCCCTCGTTATCTGATTGTTTGCTGCCTGCCTTGTTACCTGGACTGTTATTTAAATTACGCTTTCTGTCTGCTGCCTGCCTCGACCCTAGCCTGTATTCTGGATATCCCTTTGTCTGCCGCCTGCCTCGAACTTCGCCTGTGCCCCGATTCTGATTCTGGTTTGCCTCTGCCATTACTGTTTGCTGTTATTGACCTCTGCCTGTTTATTATTGTTCAAATAAAGCTGCATATGGATCCCACTGGTTTCCCGTGTCCGTTACACCATGTTTGTGTAACACCTGAATTAATACATTTACATTTATTCATTTGGCAGATGCTTAAGCGACTTACAGTGAATTCAAGGTATACATTTTTATCAGTACTTGTGTTCCCTGGGATCGAACACACAACCTTTGCGCTGCAGACGCAATGCTCTACCAGTTGAGCTACAGGAACACTGTAGCTCATTTTAATTGAATTAATATTAATTCAATTAAAATAAGGAAGTGGCAGAGAGACTTTAAGAATCAGCTATGATCAAAAGGATATGTGACTGTAATGTACATTCAGAAAGACATTTGGTCAGACGACAGTATCACCCGACCATTTGGGGTATCACCTATAACAATAGCCATTATGTGGGAACTGAACGCGATTTCTTCTACTGCAGCCCTTAATTTACACTAAAAGGAAAAACTCAAACCGGTTTACCTAACACTATAAAATGTTCATGTTTATATCATTCTATGTTCATTCTGACTCCGCTAAACCCTGAGTGCTTCATGTATTTTGTTACTGCAACAATTCTATGAACTACTTCTTCATTTTTACAAATGTCTTCACTCTACTGCAAAATATTAATGTCATCAACATTTACATCATAGGACAGTATTAAATCTGAAGTATGATTACGACAATGAGTGGGTTCTGACACATGTTGTGAAACCCAGAAAGAGTTTAAAATGTCTTTGAAAGCCAGTCCCAATGAATCTTTTTCATTATCCACATGGATGTTAAAATCACCAACAATTAGAACTTTATCTGAGGCCAATACTACTACTGATAAAAAGTAAATTCTTTGGTAAATTCTGTGTATTGCACTGTTGGCCTGAATGCAGACAGTTTATCATTTACCCTAGATTGTATCTGCAATATCAGCAACACCTCCCCCATTGCCTTTTTGACGAGGCTCATGCTTGTAACAGTAATTTTGGGGGATAGAGTCATTTAATGTTATGTAATCATCTTGTTGCCATTGAATTGCAGAATTACAGAATTTTTGTATTTACCAGGGAGAGTCACAGTCCTGATATTTAGGTGATTTATGTATAGTAAATTTTGTGACTGTGACTGCTAGCAGACGGTTGGTTAAATCAGTTTGTCTGTTTCCTGACCTGGCCCCAGTTAATGAAGTGTTATTAATATTAATAGCAAGACTGCCAGATTTCTAGATAGAACAGCAGCAACCCTAATAAAGGAGAGGCCTTTATTTTTCAGCAGTTCAGGTCTGGCCCAAAAACTGTTTTTTAAATTATCTATGAAACCTATACTATTCTGCGAACACCACTCAGACGTCCAGCCATTCCGTGATGACAGTCTGCTGTGTATTTCGTTACCACCATATGCAGGGAGGGGATTACAGTGTCTGACATTGTACTAGCAAGCTCACACACCTCTTTAATATTATATGTAGTGATCTCTGACTGACAGATGAACATAATTTGTGCCAATGTGTATAACTAAATAACATAACATTATAACATTCCACAGGTGAGGAGAAGTGGCGCAAAAGGCTCGATCCCCAATGTTGCGGGTCTTAGTGCTAGGGGGGAGCAGACGATAAGTGTTTGTGGAGCGGAGGGAACGTGCTGAAATCTGTGGGGTGAGGAGTTCTTTAAGGTAAGTGGGGGCATTGCCATGAATACATTGATGTGTGAGGAGGGAGACTTTGTATTCAATCTGGGCGAAAATGGGAAGCCAGTGTAATGATTGAAGAATTGGTGTGATGTGTTAATATTTATGCACCCTCATCAGGATCCTAGCAGCACTATTCTGTATGTGCTGGAGTTTCTGGATGTTCTTGCTAGGGATTCAGATGAGAAGAGAGTTGCAGTAGTCCAGTCTGGAGGAGACAAAGGCGTGGATACGTTTCTTAACATCATATAGGGTGAGTGTAGGACGAAGTCTGGCTATATTCCTGAGGTGATGAAATGATGTTTTGCAAAGATGTTTAATGTGAGCCTCAAAGGTTAAATGAGGGTCAAACCTTACATAGGGAAATGTCCTGGCCAGAGAATGTTATGCAAGTTATGGTAGATGTTCTAATCTGATGAGGGGAACCAATGAGGATGGCTTCTGTTTTTGAGCTGTTCAGCTGGAGAAAGTTATGATTCATCCACACCCTTATCTCCTCCAGACAGGCAGTGAGTGTAGATAAAGTTGTTGATGATGACGATGATGAGCAAGTATCAGTTTTCATAAATAGTTGTGTGTCATCAGCGTAACAATGGAAAGAAATTCCCAAGCAACTGATGACTTTGCCAAGGGGGAGCATGTAGAGAATGAATAAAATAGGTCCAAGAACTGATCCCTGAGGAACCCCGCATCCAGCAACATGTGAACGGGACCCTGAGCTTCCCATGGCCACAAATTAAGATCTGTCTGTAAGGTATGACTCAAACCAGCGCAAGACGGTGTCATTAAGTCCAATGGAGTGGTGTAGACTGTTGAGAAGTAGGGTAAGTGTACCCATTAAGCCCAGGCACCATTTAAGCCCACTTGCAACTTTAACTTCAAATATAAAAAAAGAGGGTCTTGTCTTGTGTGTTACTTATTATTTTATCAAATCCGACAACTTCTTACTAACATGTCAGTATTTGTTGAACACCAGTCATTTCTCATTGTTGAGTTAAGCTCAACCATATTTTTGCTGTCTCAAGGAGGCTCAGATCGCCTCAAAACTTTGGTGATTTGGGATCCCTCAGAAAAAATCATCTCACAGCTATTTTCAACCATTAATTTGAGAAGTACATCCATATTATGTAATTTAAGAGATTAATGATTTGTTTTTTGTGTATTATGAAGTTGTTCTTAGTTAATGTAATCTATTTAGTTTCATTTAGAAAGATGAGTTTTGCTAGTTGGCATAGCGAGCTGATCACAAGGTCAAATCAGTAGTCATGACATACACAACGCGGCTGGAGTATTACAAATATTAAGTGTATGAACTACATGTTTTCTGATGCATTTCACATCAATATATTAATTAAAGCACAATAAATGGTTTCAAATAAATAAATATTTTCAAAAATTGATTCTTTTTCAAGGTGGGCT
>JAZGTK010015264.1:0-13297 GCA_036877625.1 Ambastaia sidthimunki
TCTCTCTCTCTCTCTCTCTCTCTCTCTCTCTCTCTCTCTGTCTCTCTCTCTCTCACATGACTCCATTCTTTCTCTCTTGTTTGACTCTGTAGAACACAGCTCATTGTTATCTGATGGTAAGGGGGGGCTTTTCCATTGGCAGTGTTTAACAAAGCTCCATCTCCCGTAACTGCCTGGCGGGTTAATCCCAAAGCTGTTTTTGTCACACACAGATGCGTTTGATTCCACCCGCCCATAATCTCAGACTTCGCCGCAGTCGTTTAGCTGGTGTTTATGGACACGGACGCTGGCGAATAGATTTTGCAGCTGTTTTGAAGTGTTTTTATTTGTTTGGGTTATGCTGACCACATGAACACTTATAGTAAAACCGCTGTGTATAACAGGAAAGGTCGACTGGGTGTGTGTGCGGCATGGGAAACTGTCCTCCATCTCTCTCTCTCTCTCTCTCTCTCTCTCTGTCTGTCTTTTTGTGTGTCTCCTCATCTCTTCCTCTTCAGGCCTCTGAACTATTTTCCTGCAATTGTCTGGACTCATTTTCCTCTCTCTCTGTGTCTCTCGCTGGTTCACTCTCTTGTGCTGTTGAGTGTGTGTTTGCGTGTGGTCACTTCAGGCTGTTTGTCCTTGAGGTACAAAATGAAATTAGACTTTTTAGCCTTTAAAACAGGGTGAAGAGGGCGGAAGGTTGCAAAGCCTTTTTTGTGTTTCATCTACAAAGTTCAACTGAACCCAATGATTAAATCAACAGCTGTGTTCCAAAACCTGAAGTGTGCCGGACTGTCTGCTCCCTTTTTAGGCAGTATACTAAGTGAAATAGAATACGTGAGTGATTTAGAAATCTCTACATCAGCACAAAGTGTGCAAAATATTCAGTGACGTCTCTTGGGATACACTTATTTTTAAAGGTAATTGTTGTAGGGAGGAATTTTAGTAGCATGAGGAAATCACGCAATACTGCCTAAAAATACAGCCAAGAAAGAAGGTAAAAGGCAGCGTAATTACGCATGAAATACCGTCTGGGTAGGCAGCTCACTGAGTTTTGGAACTGCTAACATAGTTAGCGTGTGGACAGAGTCATTTAGAATGTAAAATTAGCACCCGCGACAAAGCTCTCTCTCTCTCTCTCTCTCTTCCCTGGAGAGTTGCAGTCTCTCTCCCATGATTTACTCTTTGAGCTGATCATGAGACGTGCCTGAGGCTCGCTGGCAAGCGCGTGTTCACTGGAGCCGCTTTGTGCACGAGTGTATTTACAGGAGAGGGCCTTCCCAGACCAGGAGGATATGAAACTCTCTCTCCTTCTGTCTCTCTCTCGCTCTCTCTCTCTCCAGGCCTTTGCACGTACATCCGGAGTGGCTTCTCATGTAGCAGCATAAAGACAGTGATCCTGCCTAGAGGGACACGCAAACAGACACAGTTATTCAATCCAAAGTCATCATGTCCACATGCCACCGTATCCGATATCACACCCTCTCCCCACAGCCGTCAGCTACTTTCTCCCGCTCCTATCTGTTTCCTTTTTTCCTCAACTTCCTGTTTTCTTTCCACCACTTCCTGTTTGTCAGTTTCAGTATGTTTCCTTTTTGTGTTTTCTCTCGTTCTGCATTCCTCTTTTCTCCATCAATCTCTCGTTTAGTCTCAGGATGTCTCTGACCCTCGTGGCTCTTTCTATAGGCCTGTTTTTCTCCACGTTTCTCGCTCTCTCTCTCTCTCCTTTGACACGGCGTGGGAGTGAGATTTGCAGGGTAGATTATAGAGTGTGTAATAATGTGTGGCTGCCACTGTAATTGGTGCCTTTACTGCACAGCTGTCTGAGTGCAGCAGTATCTGTTTCGTCGCTCGCGCACACACGCATGCGACGCTCGTGCCCCTGTGCTGCACATTTTTCTTGAGCTAAAGAATTCCAGATATGCGTGTCAATGGTGTCGCATCTGTTAACTGCTATCTGCATGCTGATAACTACCACTCTGATCACTTCCATTCATCGCTCAGTTCGCCAGAAAAATAGAAAATTACAGTGGAAGTGTTCATCACGGCAAATACACGTATATAGACCTCCCAGCTGACAAATGTAGGTTGTAAGAACGTTTCCCAAACGTTTCCTTTAAGTAACAAACAGGTTAAAAATGTTTTGTTAAAAGTTCTAGGAACTTCCAAAAGTCCAATTTTTTAGACATTAATACAATGTTGTTGCTTGGTTATAGGAACATTATTTAACGTTTTTTTAAAAATGTTCCACTATCAACTTAAGAATAATGTTTCTGATATATATAATGTTAAGAAAATGTTCTATTAACATAACTGCAAGAATGTTTGTGATAACTTTGATAACTTTTAGAGAACATTAGCCAGGATAACCATTTGATTCCTTACAGATTGTGTTGTATATAAATTGTGTTCTAACAAACTTTTTGGGCAGGATTTCAGCTTTAAAACAGTCGAGGTGAAACAGGTGCTTTGAATATTTGTATATTCACGCTAGTGTTCATGCGCACAAATCTTTTGCAGATTGAGTTTAATGTGGCGTGGAATCGAAACATGCGCTTGAATGTAAATATGAGCACACATCTGGAAGTATTTGTGCATGAATGGATGTCTTTTCTCATCTAGCCTGATTTCTTCATGTTAAAATGAGTTATTGCTAAATCTTCCCCCAGTTAAACTCAAAAATTGTCTTCTGCTCCCATTTTGCACTTCTGATACGATTGCGTTGCGATGTGCTCTTGTAATTGAATCTCTTTTGATTTATGATAGAGCTTCCAGGGTCTCATAGTGTAATGTAGGTTGGGCCAATAAGAGAAGATTTTTTTGGAGGGGGTCGTGCAATAACATTCGTTTCCAAGTAATTGAGAGTTTTCCGGGATCAAATATGTTCTCATGTTTCACAGCCGTGCTGTTTTCCTTTGTTGTCCAACCTGTTTTGCCACATTGATTGTATTGAGATGTTCTGTCAACAATGCTAGCTCTCCTTATCCCTCTCTCTCTCTCTGTCCTTTCTCTCTCTTTGTCTCTCTCTCCCCCTTCTTTCCCTCTCTCTCTTTCTCTCTCTCTTTCTTTCACTCTCCCCTCCCTCTCTCTCTCCTCTCTCTCTCTTTGTCTCTCTCCATTCTCTCTCTCTCTTTCTGCCTCAGGCTTTTGGCTGGTCTACTGAGGGTCTCAGTGAACAATGTAGCATTTCGGGTTCGTTTTTCAAATATCCCTCATTCTGTCTTTCTCTTTGACTAACTACAGTAAGAGAGCAGAGTGTGTGTGTGTGTGTGTGTGTGGTCCTGGTATGAACTACAATACGAGGACCGAAAGTATAGTAATACCAGTAAATATTTTTAGGCCTCTATGATGAAACAATCTTAGAAATGATACAGAATAATCTTTTTTAAAATATGAAACAGTAGGTTTAGAGATTGGGTTAGTGTAGGGGATAGAATATACAGTATAAAAAACATATAAGAGCCGTATAAGGAATGGACATATAAGGACATATAAAACATATAAGGAATGTCCCTATTTATTTCAGATACTGTATCTTGTATTTAAGAGACTTACATTTATATTTTTGCTGAGCTGGCAGATTTAAATCAGTGCGTAAATCTGCCAGTTTCACAACAGAAAATAAACTACAACTACCAGATTTGCTTATCAGGTTAATTGGTCTTGCTTTAAAGATGTTTAGATATTGTTATTGGGAAAATAAGAGAAGGTGCTCATTAGGTATATGAATTTTTTTGAGGTGTAACCTTTGAAGGAGAGACCCAACCCACATCTAGGGACCAGAAACACCATGACAACACCATGGCAACGACCCACAACACCCTAGTCTCATGGTGGCAACTTTTGCAAGGGCAGACACTCACGTAGTCTACGGAAAATATAAAATCGTTGTTGCCATGTGTATTTCTGGAGTAATCCATCTTTTTCATAGAGCTGTTGTTTCACACATTTAGTTGCCAGATTTATTTCTTTTTAGTCCCATTAACTGCTGTTTTTCTCCAACTGTTCAAATTCTCTACAACACATCAATTATTCATGTAGTCAACTCGTAGACAATTAACGTATCGCAACTGCTGCGACGAAGCGTTAAGGGGACGCTTTAATATCGCTTGTGAGGTGCAGAAAACTTGCTTCTCGCATGCCGTAGCCTAAGGGGCTACTGGGTAAGAAATGCAAACTGAGTTGAAACATCCTCAGAAATCCAGCAACGACTTGTTATTCTGCTCAGAGCGGGCGAGAGAGAGAGTTAGATATTTGTCTTTTCATGTAAAAAGGAAAGTGTTCAGCAGTCATGTCCAGCCACAGAAGCGCCATTCAGGCCCTGACGAAAGTCGTCCAACACGCGGGGAGGTCATGGCGCTTCCGTTAACATACACACTGTCATCTTTATCAAGTCTGGCTTTGATATTGTAATAGGAATGCGGTTTGCGCATTTAAGCAGCTTTGCGTGACTGGACTGTTCTGTGACGGAGAAACAGAATGATGGAAAAAGTCAAGTGGAGTGAGAGAGCAAAGGAATGCAGAGTGAATTCTGGGTGTCGTTGATTGTAAGAGAGACTTTTCGGGCACTGCCAGGCCTGCAGCGACACTGACATGCATAATCGCATTTTTTGTCCTTTTGCATTCTTGCTCCTTTAACTCCGTTATTCATTTTTTTAAACGCTTGTACTGTGTTTATTCTTTGTGATTTGTCAAGCTTTGTTTGACAGGTGGGTGGAATTGTTTTTATTTTTTTCCATTTCAACCGCAGGTTTTGCAAAGTGCAGAGCTGGTGATGGCTGAATTGCTTTTCTGAGTCATTTTGCATCACCAAGAAAACCACAAGGTTCAAAACTTGCTGATGTTGTCTTTATTTTGAGCTACAGTGAACATGGATGCCTGACCAAGTGTGTCTCATACTGTTCTGTTGTTGTTCTATGTGGATTTTTGTATATTTGATCCTTTTACTTTTACTTTTAAAGATTTCTTAATCACTTAGAAAAACAATGACCCAAAAATAAAAAACTCTTATCTTCATTTCATTACAAACCTGTTTGCACAAATTAGACATTTTAAGAGACCTCACATAGCTCCTTAGAAAAAATAATGACAGTTCATAGTAAACTTTAAAATGAAAATAAACACATATTCATATATTTCAAGTCCTCTGGTCTGTACTGAAGCCTGACAGAATATGATTCTAATTGTATGGCACAGAACTTCTTCAGAATCTTAAATCACCTTTAGGCTCGAGTTATTAATGCGTTTCCTTTGTATATCTGTTGCGCATGTTTTAGTTAATGCTCTCCCCACTCACCAAAATCTCTCTGAATAATATTGATTATTGCTTTTGTGCATCCCTAAAAGCTCTGCCCTCTGTTCCGCAATATTAATGCTCTGAAGATCTATTGACGTGTGCTCAACCACTATGTGTGTGTGGGGGGGTTTATCTAAGCATTTATTTGGAACAAATTTGTACCCTGATGTAAGCAAAACCTGACAAATTAAAGAAAAAACTAATTCTGGGATGTCCTCATTTGTAAAAACATTATAAAAATATAGGAAATTCAGTGTGGGTTAGGCTTAATTTATAGTATTTATAACTAGCTGTGTATAATTATATGGAATTGTCTCTATTTCGGTATGTAAATGTGTGTGTGCTTGTATGTGTGTGCGTGCATGTGTGTGTGTGTGTGCATGTATGTTTGTGCATGTGTGTGTGCTTGTGTGTATGCGCATGTGTGTACTTGTATGTATGCATGTGTGCGTGCATGTGTCTGCATGTGTGCGTGTGTGTGCATGTGTGTTTGTGTGCATGTGTGTGTGTACTTGTGTGCATGTGTGTGTGTGCGTGTGTGTGTACTTGTGT
This sequence comes from Ambastaia sidthimunki, assembly GCA_036877625.1. Taxonomy (NCBI): domain Eukaryota; kingdom Metazoa; phylum Chordata; class Actinopteri; order Cypriniformes; family Botiidae; genus Ambastaia; species Ambastaia sidthimunki. Next base: position 5,831 of record JAZGTK010015264.1, read on the forward strand.
GCATGTGTGTGTGTGCGTGCATGTGTGCGTGCATGTGTCTGCATGTGTGCGTGTGTGTGCATTGGATGCATTCTTTGAGTGTGTGCACTTCTTTCACTGGTTGTCTTTGTGTGTCCGTGTATTTGGTAGTGAAGAGCAGTTTAGAGTCCTCCTAACAAATCAGCATTGTTCTATCGCAGGCCCAGTCTTTGGCTGCAGGAGTGTAAACAGACAACTGTTGGCCGCTCCATTAGCTGCCAACATTTCTTATGTGAGCATACGCTTCTATCCCATTCCTCCAAACACGGCCCTCCGCAGTCTGAATGCACCGCAATTTCTAATTCCGTGCCATTGTCAGGCAAAACCGGCAGCGTTTTATTCCAAAGCAATTGTAATTAAATGAGAGCCAATTCTTCCATCTATTGCTCCCATGTTTCCTCGCATCTCCTCCCACCTCACCTCCCCCTCGTTCATTATTTCAGGGATGCGTCCATTTTTGTTCCACCTGCCAATAATAGTTTCCACCCACCGTCGCACAGATTTCCCCCCAATTACTGCATGTCACCCTTTCACCCTCCTTCCCCCGGCCGTTCATTACACTTGCTTTCACTCGGTCTGCATCAGTCTCTCTCTCTTTCTCTCTGTCTCTTTTCCTCTGGTCACTCTGTCCGTCTTATTCGCAGTCTAGTGCTTCCAGTGTTGCCTCTTTGTGTGCTGGATTAATATTTTATGAGCTCCTTGATGACGGGTGTTCACTGCTGGGCAAACAGCCTCAGCTGAGCCCCCCCAGACTCCCTGCATGCCTGCTCATCAGTAAACCCGCTAGGGAACCAGACTCTCTCATCTCCCCTTCACTGGCTCTCTCTCTTTCTATCGCTTTCTTCTTAGGCACTAACTAAATACAATGAGCCATCTTCATTTCTTTGCTGTGTCAAGAAGCAGCCCCTTTAGCTTTTGTTACGGGGTCCTCGTTTGGATGCACTGGGGCCCCAAACTGGTCTCAGCTCCTGCGTCTTCTGTCGCCAAAAAATGGGGAAAAAAGCACTTAAACAGAAAGGTGGGCATATGTTGCACTAATGATGGTCCCTATGGTGTATTTAAGATACGTCCCTTTTAAATACGCATGCAGGTTGACACCGTGGGAAGTGTCACAGCCGGGTGACATTTGACAAATGAAGGCCAGCGGATGGCGAAGAAACAGGCATTGCATTTGAGAGATCTGCATTTGTTTCAATTGGTATTGTGAGAGCTTGACAGTGTTCATGTCAAAACCCCCAGTGCAACAGAAACATGCGGGTGACAAACCCCATCTGCTCACTCCAGCTGCAGTGTGGAGGGGCGTGTCTACCCCCCCCCACCCCACCCCCCTCAACAAAACATCCATCCAAGATGCAGACATGGACATTAAATAGTACTACAGGTTTAATTGATGATTTGTTTTTGATGTAGCTTTATTTTGTAGCTTTATTTTGTATTGTTTTTGATGTAGCTTTATTAAAGCCAGCAGTGACAATTTGCCCATAAGTAGCATTTTAGTTAACAGGTGCAGGCTGCTTATATTAGATTTTGCCTTTGTAATGATATTATATGTCATTATAAATTGTTTCTTCTTGTCAGTGTATAGATAATATTATTAAAAACAATAAAAACCCTTTTGATTCTCATTCTAAAAGCGGGACCAAAAAGTTTATTCATTTATATACAGTGTTATGAAATATGTTGATTTACAAACCACCCAAACAAATTCAAGTTTTCTTAATATGCACACAAATAATTTTAAGATTATACCTAATTTCCAAATATTACATGCACACAAAATCTTACACAAAATTGAGTACATATGCTGTTGTTGTTGTTTTGTATATATTATAAGTTGTATTATAAGTTATATTTTATTTGAGCAGTTTTGATAGTTTGCTAACTTCCAGAGCCACGCCCCTTTAAGGCGTTCCGCCAACCTGAACGCGCAAAATGATTGGCTGGCCGAGAGCGCTTATGGGCGGATACGTTTGAAGGGCGTGTCTCTCCCCTCGACCTGTTCTCTTTACGGAAGACTGTTAACCGAGACAGGTGTGATTTCTGGGAACACCTATTTTACAGATATCCGTCATGTTTTAGAGTCACTTTGCAAGTGTTTTTCTGAATAAAGAAAGGCGACATTTTTATTTTATTCACCTGAAGTTTCTCCCCTCAGGTCGGGGTGAAGCCACGCCCACTCTTCCTGGCGTGTTCGGGAAGCCCCGCCTCTTTAGCCGCTTTGAGTTCCTCGCGCAAGTGTGAGGCGCTCCGCAGCGATGTAGTAACGCGCATAATGGGATTTACCGGCTTCGCTTTCAAACCCTTTTGTTGTTGTTATTGTTGTTTTTAGAAATAACCAGAGTTTCGTTTAGGCTTCGGAGGGGATGAATCGCATTGCAGCTGAATAAAGTGAGTAAAATAATCCGCATTTCAATCTTTTCTGAGGCGTTTGTGTGCGAGCGCTGAACTGACGCCTTTAAACTTGACACACCGACCGCTTTTTAAATATGATAAAGTGCATTTTAAAGTTCAAGAATGGCGTTTCTTTGGGTTGTAAGTTGTGAATGAAATGTCTGTGTGGAAGTTTAAAGATTAAATATTAATGAATCTCATTTAGTTTCATATTTTGTATCGCAGCACTAAACAATGCATCTCTGTGCTCCGTTCATTTATCGGCATGTTATGTTATTATGTCATATTTTAAACCTGTATACAGGCTTTATTACAGCCTGGGGAAGATCTGATAAAATATTAGTTTTTTCCCTTGCATTTTGTTTCAAGTAAAACTTATTAAAAGAAGCTTTGCTTTCTTTACTTTCTTGAGAAATTGTGAAGAGCAAAAATGTTTTCATCTTTTTTTAAGTATCTGTTTTTAATGTTGTTCACAGACCTTAAAACTAGTAATTGTGTATTATTAACTAAACTGTTTAAAGCGATTTGACTATTGTTTATGTGGTGGAATTTGTCTACAGACTCTTTAATGCTTTTTATCGGTTCTGTGTAGAGATTTTACTGGACACATAAATAACATCACATGAATATCAGTGTAGTTTAGTGTGATGTGTAAAAAAGCATCATACACCTTTGATGGCAGTTTCCATGCAAATTCTCAAGACTCTTAATTAGTCTAAGATGACTAGTCAAATGCCACAGTAACCTGTTGTGGAGTGTATCTAATGTATTCCGCCCTAATTGGAAGATAACTAGATGTTTAATCACACATTTACTCGGTGGTTTTCCAGCCTCTCTATCAGCAGCTTGTGGTTATTGTATTATTCCCTCTGGGAGGTGTGGTGTGCCACTCCAGAAGTCCCGACTGGAATTGTGTCGGAGCTCTACCAAGTTTCAGACCCTCAGAAATGAAATCCGAACTCTCTCTCTCTCTCTCTCTCTCTCTCTCTCTCTCTCTCTCTTTCTTTTCATGCACACACTCTGTCCCCACTCCCCCTCCATTGTCTCTCCTCTAAACGCCCCTCGCTCCCTCAGGAGTGGTGGGTTTTCACCTTGTGTTCAGCATATGGGGGGTGTAATTTGCTGCTTTTCTTCTTTCTGTTATTGTTTTTTTTTGTCACCCCGTGCCCACGAGTTTTTCCTCTTTAGTCCTTAATTTGAAATTGCAGTTGTGCATATTTGCATTTTTGATCTTCAAAGGCAGCCCTTATCCTGCAAAGTGTTTGCCTTGTAAACGCATTGGGGAACCTTCATTCAAAGCAATTATGGTCCCCAGCCGGGCAGACAAAAACATACTGCCGTTTTTTTGTTGTTGTTGTTGTTTCCTGCCTTCTAAAACAGCTATTAAATAGGGTGTGTAATGTAAGAAGTAGTCCGTGAGTGTAGCGGCAGCTCCCTTCCTGTCATTTTCGCTGGCGTGAGTGTGTTTATCTGCCCCCATCAGATAATTAATGTTGCATTTTTATGCACGCAGATGCTTGTCAGTGTGGTGATGAAAGCGTCGAGGCCGTTTGCGAGAGAGAGAGTCTGGCAGTGTGAAAATTAGAGCTGAAGGTGAAACCTAATAATCATCATCATACGGTTGATGGTTCCAGAACTGTTTTTAAAATTCACAGGAAGTAGACATACTCACCCAGTTTATGAATATAGATGTGCTCCTTTCTAACCTGTCAGAACTGCTGAATTCAATCAGAATAAAATTGAAATGCCACTTTTTTTCCCTAAAGGTTTACCTCGATTGCTTTTGGAAAGTAGCCGTAGTTGTTTTGCTTTAAATTCATGGGCTCTTCCTGCGATGAATGCTGTGCTTGAACATCATTACATCTCCCATTGTGGCCATTATGACTCATTACCATCAAAATAAGATGTCATCATGTTTGTTTGTTTGGAGAGGTGATAATTACAGGGAGTTGGAGATGATTGGTTGCCTAACTCACTTAGTTTGTCTGAAACCGTTTTTTCCACCAGAAATTCCTCCAGGACCCAAACAGCGTGCCACAGCACCCTGCTAACCTCCGCTCGCTGGCAGAGTGTCCCTGCCAAAATGCCCCGATGATTTCCAACATCCAGCCTGTGTGAAATTTGCGAGAAATGAGCTCACATGGAGAATATAAAAAGAGATGAAGAGGTGGTTTTTGGAGGACAGATTGCAACCGAGAGATAAAGATAGTTCAGATCACGTGGAGAGAAATGGAAAATGAAGATTGAGGAGGCATGGATAGTTTCTTTTATAAATCATTAGAAAGTGTCAGACAACTGTCAGCGGTAAAATATGTAAGAGATTATGTTGCTAATCGCTGTTTTCTATCGCACTCCCCTTCGTTCTTGCGTCTCGTTTATCAAACAGCTATGCGCTGGCTTTAGTTTTTTTTTCTTTCAATTTTCCCTACCTTCACTGTCTACCCACACATCTCCGTTACCATATTTCCCAAAGTATCACCCCCCCACCCCTCCCGCTTGGGCGTAGAGTATGGAAATGAGAACTAACCCCCCCTCCGCTCAGCACAGAGGTGGTGATTAACCACTGCACACCCCAGGCACGCTCTCTCTCTCTCACACACACACACACACACACTCTCTCACACACACACACACACACACTTTTATGCCTGGGATCAAAGAGACTTGTAAATCCCAGTCGCTCTCACTCTCAGTTCTCATTCAAAGAGCCAATGCCAGCGCTGAAATTATCAGTCGCGTCTTCGCATGCTCATCCCCGTGAGATGGTGATGCGAGTTGCGAGACGCTTTGTCTTTGTCTTGCTGATTTCCAGGTTTATTTAGTCTTGGCTTCCTCACCCTGTCACCCGCCACAGCACGTCACAGTTGCACCTGCTGCGACGTGTCGCCCAGTTTGCGCCCGCTGTGAGTGACACGAAAAGATGCAAATCAAGTGAAAACATCTTAACTTGAAAGTTCACACTTCAACTTTCGGGAATGCAACTAAAACTATCCATTTACATTCATGCATTTAGTAGATGCTTCAATCCAAAGCGGATTACAGTGCATTCAAGCTATATGTTTTAATCAGTGTGTTTCCCGGGAATCAAACCCACAGCCTTTGTGCTGCTAACACAATCCTCTACCAGTTGGGCTACAGGAACACCAGAATCTAATAATGTTTTGTTATAACTTGCTTTTTTTATTGGGCTTTCGTAAGTATGGAGTCATTAGCTTTCCTTAATTTGCAATCTGCTGGCACATGCAAAATTTTGCAATACAGCACCGTTAGATCGCGGAATTGCGCAGCTTTTGAAAAGAGATGTTTTGTCACATGAATAGTGTAACCACACTGACAGTGATACATGTATTTGGGTTCTTTGTCTTGTCTCTCACCAGATTTTCTGGTTTGTTTCCAGTGACATTGCTCATCCTGACATCTGCCCTAGCGTGGCACGGTCGCTCTGCCCCCTCTAACCGTGATGACCCACCCGAGCTGCGTGTCTTTGTCTGGCATGAACTGACAGAAATGTGAAGCAGACATCTTGTCTTAAAAGATCCCACCTTGACCCATTGCAGAATTGACTGCAAGCAAACAAAAATGCCACGACTGAGTTTTAGCAAGCTACTGCAAAAAGTGATTTAATATTCATATTTTTAAAATCTGCTGTAACATGCAAAATTTACAGTAAAGCTCTAATGATATAAGCAAATATTCAGCTCTTGGGGGGAAGGGCTGGGCGAAGGTAAAAATTAACTAATTCTCTAAAAGATTCACTAATTTAAACACCTATCAATTGACCTTTATTTGCAGTCTTATGCGCCCCCCTCACAGGGTTGTGGCCCTGATCAGACCACCTAAAAATGTACCCCGAATATATTGCTCCATCAGTTCAGGCGCAGTGCTTTAAATTAGAAGCGACATTTTGAAGGCTTGCCAAAGCGATTTCTTTCTCTGATAACACAAACACAGAGCATGGGTGGGGTTCGCATGTCTGTCTGTTGGTTAACCCCCATGGAGAAGTCATGTCCTCAAAAGCTTGTTGATTTTTTTTAGAACAGACAGAGACTCACTTTTTGCTCTGCGTCTGAATGCGCCAGCTAGGTGCTTTGTGTGGCGTCCTTCAATTTTTGTGCGAATGTGTGTGTCTCCCTGTTTGGAAACCTGTGCGTGTGTGTCTGTCTGTCTGCCTGAAAATGTGTGTGCATGTGTGTCTTGTCTGTTTGGAGATGTGTGCGTGTGTGTGTCTGTCTGTCTGGAAGCATGTGTGCATGTGTCTGTCTGTCCGTTTAAAAGTGTAGGACAGTACGTAAGACACACATGTATAAATGTGTGTGGGTGTTAGGAAGCTTTGTGTTCTGCTATTGTGTTTACTGTTCCATTACATGGCATAGTCAAGAATTAGACACGCATACACGCTATAATTGCTAGTGTGCTTGTTTTTATAATACGCTGCTGTCTAGCAGAGGAAGTTCATAGAGATTAAACAGGAAGTTTCAAGGTCAGAGGTCAGCCTGCAATCCAAATGGCTTTTTTCTGGATTTGTCGCACCTTTTAGTAGCGATTAAGTCTGTTACTTCCATATACAACATGTTTACATTTCCCAAACCTGTTATTAGATATTTGCATTCATTGTAATCACTAGTGGTTGGGTTTTTCAATAGCATTCATCAAATCCAACCTCCATTTGTCCGGCCCCTTTGTGTGTGCAAAGAAAAGCTCGTCTCCAATATATATTAAGCTCTTTTTCCATTTCGTTTCACAAAGGCAGTAGCATCTCCCCTCTCCACAGTATGTTCTCTCGCTCCCATGATGCCCAGAAACAGTTATTACCATTTAAGTCCAAAAAATGGAGATGAACGCTGATACTGCAAAAGCTCGACCCAAATTCAAGCTGTGAAATTGCCTGTTTTGACAGAACGAGAGACCTCCAGCTGACTCCATTTTAAGCCACTTTTGTTCTGTTCTCACCCTGTCTGCTGCTGTTGGGCGTATCTGCGTGGGAAAGGCAGCGCATGGGGTGCGTTTCAATCATTTGCTACCCGTTTCACTTCTGTTTGGCACCCTTGTTTTTTTTTT
>JAZGTK010015265.1:0-13297 GCA_036877625.1 Ambastaia sidthimunki
GTTCTCCTGCAGGATCTTGCTGTGCTGCTTTAGGGAGGCGTCACCGAACGCGTTCCAGGCGCTCCTCCAGGTTATAAATCCAACCACAGGGAAAAATCACATTCCAATGTTAATTCACTGATTAATTTCAATAGCGCGCACAGTCTAATGATTTTCACATTTTTCGCCTGGGAAACATCTGTTTGTGACATTTTCGTGCAAGTCATCCGTACTCCCTTTGTCACGGAGTGCAGTTCGAGAGGGTTTATTTAGCAGGTCTGAAACAGAATCGCTTGGTTTTCGTTCGCTATATGTAGCAGAAATGTCTCCTAACACGTCGTTAGCCTTTCAGCGTGTCTTAGCAAACCGTGAGAGAGTCTCTGTGTACATTACACATGACAGAGTGAGGACCGGAGTGCGTGTATGAAGGTCTGCCAGTGCAATTGGAGAATGCTATTAAGTGACTGCTGTGTTTATTATACTTTCATACATAGAAATCCAGAAAAACATATGGTCAATCATGGAGTCGTACACACACGTTAGCTTTTTATGCTTTGTGAGGACTTTTATATTGTACAAACTGTATATTCTATTCCTCACCCTACCCCTAAATCTAACCCTCACAGAAACCATTTTTACATTTTTAAAAAAGCACCACTTAGTATGTTTAATAATCAATTTCCTTCATTCACAATGTAGGTGTAGGTGTGACATTTATTTCCCACAATGGTAGATACCAAACAAGAACACACACACACAAATATACACTGTACACATCAGTTATATTCTGTTTATAAAGTATGGCCATATTAATGTATGCATGGTTGAAAAGAAATCTTTGGTTTTTCTTTGCATTCTAAAAGCTCCTCATTCATTCATAGTGAGTCTGGAAACTTTTTCCTCATTATGATATCAATTTCTGTGGAAATTGAGAGGCTAGAATGCCAGTAACACGCCAGAGCGCTGGGTTCTCTTCAACAGGTTAATGATTGAGGTGTCCATTCCCAAGCTGGAAAAATACTTTTGGAATGTAGCTTGACAGACAAATTTTGTGTTAATATAGTGTCAGGAATTTTGGCTACAGTCCAGATACTGATTTCTTGAGCAATGTTGAGGAATACATTTCTTCATGTCTGTTTTTAATGTGGTCGTTTTACTGGACATCTGAAACCACAGAACATCTCTGATATTACAAAAATATTTCCTGTGTATTTCTGTGTGTGAAGAAATAGATGGTAGTTCTCAGAACTTTGGCTAATTTTCTCTGAAAGTACTTTTAAAGTTCTCACAAAGACATCAAGAAACATTGTAGCACTAATGTTAGTAGAACGTTTTTAATGTTATATATCATATTTATCGAAAACATTATTTTTAAGTTGTTAGTGGAACATTTTAAAAACCAAAGAATGCCAAGCAATGATGGTGCAGAAAAACATTTCATGGGCATTTTTAATGTTTTTAGAATAACAATTCTAACGTTTTGCTACATAATTAAAACATTAGGGAAACGTTCTTACAACCTAAAATTGTTAGCTGGGTCATTACTGTCATTTATCTATAGATCTTAATACTTAAATTGTACTGAATGGCTACAACAATAGTTTTTTTGAAGTGTTTATTCTAAAGTTGTTGAGCACTGGTGTATGGTGTAGTCATGATGTGTATGTGCACATGGGTCTGCATTGTGTTTGAGTGACAATGTAAATGGTGTGAGCTCACAGAACATACCGATCTGTTCTTTGACTGTAGAAGGGCAAAGGGGAGCCCTAGAAAACTTCTTAGATATCACACACAATATCTCTATTACTTATTCAACTTCTTTGAACTCTACAGCTATATACAGCGTGATCTATCTCAGAATGCATAACAGACATGTGACCTTACCCTAAGGGAGAGCTTGGATATTATGCGTGTTTACGATTCAATAATTAACATGTTTTCCACGCATGTGTGCGCTGTTCACAAAAGGAAAAAGCCAAGCATGTGTGTGTATGTGTGTTAGTGTGTAAGAGCTGTCGGTGTCAGATGGAGAAGGCATGTGTGTTTCCTGGAGGCCTCCTGTGTTTGTGTGTGTGCGTATTTGAATGAACTCATTGCACTGTCACTGTCTGGGGTCACAGGGTGCAGCGTTTTCAGACCAGCACTGTATGTTTACAGTGCTAAGGCACATACATTCAGGGACATATATATATATATTTATACATGTGCACACAGACATTAACATACTCACCTACCCAGTGAGGCCTCTCAGGGTGGCCTCTCAGTTGTAAAAGCCTCCTGCAATTTTGAAGATTATGTGTTTGTAACTGTAGTACATTGTACAAATGTCACCATTTGCTATGATTTCTGCTTTTATTTTTATTTTGTTTATCATCTACAGTTAATTCAATTTAGTCTTCTTTTTTATTTAAATAAAAATTAAAGTAGTAAGAAAATCAGTAAACCCATTAAGTGATAAAAAGCTTTAAAACAAGACAGATAAAATCCTGTTTTAAAAGTCAAAGGCCAGAGAGAGAGAAAGAAGCAAACAAACAGGGAATAATAGCAGTCACTGACTGTACTGAAATACAGAAACGATTGGACTGTCAAAGACTCTATTGTCTTTACTTTGCTCTGGGCTCAAGATATCCACATAGTTCTGCCTCTCCATGGGGCCTTTCCACAGCTGTGAGTGTGTGTGTGTTCCAGTGTGTCCTTTTACACAGGATGGGTTACAGTGTAACTGTGTCAGTGTTTTCTCTAGGAAGAGTGTTTGTTCTACAGGCCATGGAGAGGCCCCTTTTGTTTAAATTGCTAGAGGTTGATCCTCAAGGCAAAGGCCTTCAGCAGTCATGTATGCACACATGCACTGCGCTGTAGTCATTGTGTGCATGAGCTTCTAGAATGTGTGTGTTTGTGAGAGAGAAAATGTTGCTATGTGCCTCTGCAAGTTTGTACAGTGCCTACGCTCCGAGGAAAAAGGGCCCAGCCAAAATGAATTACAACGGCAGGCATTGATTTCTGTGTTTGGCTTTTTTGGGTGTCTCGATTCCAGTTTGTTTCCATTTATGCTTTTATGTGAGGATTTCACGAGCTGCACTTTGGCAGGTACGTTATAGATGAATTAAGCGAACAAGTTGATTAATGAATGAGCAGGCAAATATTGTCTCTGACCTTGTTCAAAAGTGGTTTAAACAGCTGTTTTTAGGTGATTTTTCAGTAGATAAAGTACAGTTAATATTTTTCAGCAGTTAATATAGGTGCTTGACTAAGATTATATTAAGCATTCTGTTTGTTTAAGTTAAGTTTACACTTAAATAGATTACAAATATTACAGAAAATATCAAAATAAAATATGACAAAAATATATGTATATTATATTTTTTACATTATCACAATATTACAGTATATTTGGATGCAATACCATGCTGATTTTTTTTGTTTCTCTTTGTTTTTGTTTGTCGGTTCCATTCCTTTATGTTCTCCTCCAGAAGAACTTAAATTTATATATTAGTAACCCAAAACCTTTTTTAGCTCTTACTCTAATAATTAGATTCAAACCTCACTGTCACAAACAAAACATGTTAATAGAACCAGATCACTAGCCAAAGTTTAGAATTGTGGGAAAATGAGCATACAGCAGTCTGTAAAGCAATACTGCCCTCTTTTGGGAAGAAAGAGAAAACATAGCAAAAGAGTCCAGATCAAAGACCCTACTGTTGGAGAAATAAAAGGCATTGCATTAGATGTGGTCTTATAATAGCCCCTAATGATAGTGAAACACACCAAACCAAAACAAAGTGTAATCTACACAGGTTAGAAACATCTTTAGGGAGGTAGTACACAAAATCAGGTTCATCCCAACCCCCTTCTTCACACTTGGTAGACTAGTAGGTTATTTTTGATTGCCTCATTTTATCTCATTGCTTCAAGTACAATCTGTTGCCATTGAACTTTTGAATAATTTATAACGCTAATAACTTGGAAATACAGCTCATGAATTAGTCACAATACAGCTGAATGATTGACTAAGGCGAGACATTCACAATTTGGACAGCATCTCACTGTCACAAACACACACACTTTACTCCTGTGCATTGGTAGAAATGGAGCTGTCTGGTGCCATGGCAACCAATGCGGATATCCACCCCAATTCCCACCCCCTTCCTCATCAGCGTGAGAGAGAGCGAGAGAACGATAGAACGTTAATTAAAGTGATGGCAGGGAATAACTGAGAAAATCATAGCTTTTGCAAAATAAAAGGTTGAGCTTTGACTACAATGCAAACAAAACGAAAATGAGAGACACATTTTTGTTTGCAGAAAGTTAAATGAATTTCGTTCCACAAAAAAGTCAAACAAAATTAAATGGATGTATTATAAATTTGACAATATGCTAATTAATGAAACCTCTTCCCTACCTTTTACAAGAACAGAAAGAGAAGGACCACAGAGTATTTGTAACAGTTAATCTTTGTCTGCAGCTGCATGAGGAACAATGGTGAATAGTATCTCAGTCTCTGTCTTCTCATTTCAGCCCTGTCTACTTCTGCTGTTATTGCTACATTTCTTATTTTATTTAATTTAATTTATGCCCCTTTTATTGTGGATTTATTATGATTATTGATTTTTTTATTTATTATTTGCCCAACGATCCACTAATTTATTGGCAATAAAAATGTAAGTCTTTGTTATGCCAATGAAATATATTACAACACTGAAACATTAAGACACACGTACACACAGCAAACGCACCAACATGAGGTAAACATGGCGCCAGGGCATCTGAGGACAACATGGGAGGAGGAGGGAGAACCAAGGTAGATTTGAAACAAGAGAAAAGAATAATCCTGCAGTTCACAGAAATAAGGAAAGGGAGAGAGAGAGCTTGTGTCAGGGAGAAAGAGAGAGAGAGCAGTGGGGATATAGAAACAGTTAAAAGACAAAGAAGAGTCCAATAGAAAGTCTTTTAGCTTATTCGTGCAGAGCTAAACGCATTGAGTTTAGACGTGCTTTGCTGTGTTTGTCTCCTAGACATACCCCTGAAAAACACCAGTTGTTGAATTTTACATTATTCTTAAGCTAAACTATATTTTTCTGTCTTGCTTTATAGCTGAACTTATGAACTCATGAATTGGCATGTTTCACACAGAGGTAAGAGTGATGTCCTATGGTGTATGCCTTTAGATGTCGGGTTGTGTGGTTGTAGTACTGCGTTGAACCTGCAGGTGGCAGACTGTCATATTAGCATCGTGCTGGAGCTGTGTAATTCGTGGCCTTTTAAACATGACACAGCAGAACAGTGTGGTATAAAAGGGAGTGGTCGATGGCCCCGCCCCTTTATAGTCATAATCTATGAGTCAGTCGGATATCATCATAACTCGCATAACTCACTCATAACAACACTGGAATGGTGTGTGTGTGTGTGCGTGCACTGAATTATTCCCTTGGTATTATTCCAAAAACTACAACTGCCTTTTTATGTGTTGTTTAGATCTTAATCCTTGTGCTTTACCTGCAGCTAAATACAATGTTGATAATCCTGGAGGTATAATAGCATGTTTAAAATACCCGAAGGATAACAGAAGTGCATTCTTTTTGTAACCAAGCCAAACTTGCAGAATTCTGGGATAAACCTGCCAAAGTGTTTGCTTCTGAAACAACAGTAATCATGTCGGGATTTGACACATCTGTGCAGGCAATAAAAGAAAGAAAACATGACTCAGCAGTCTCCTGGCACCCTCTTAGGGCCAATCTTTGATATCGAATAGCTGCCCACGGATGTGCCTGATCAAATAAACCTTAATCTCTAAGGCCTTCAGGCCAACAGGTCGGTCCGGCTCTATCCAGTCCTATCCAGGCAGGCCGCCAGTCTGCCTGGGCATTGCTTGCGAAGTCATGCCCACTTTGCCCTCCCCGCGCTGGGTATGGGACTGAGTGGAATGTCCCGCCCCTTACGTCTTTAGCCTGAGCCTGCTTGAGGTAGCCAATGGTGTAACAAATTCAGACAAAGTTAAAGTGGTTCGAGACATGCTTTTATCCAATCAGCTTACACTGCAGCAGAGCAAGCAGGTGGGGTGTGGGGTGGTGGTTAGGAAAGAGACAATGCGAAAGACAAAGAAAATGGAAGATGAAGGGATTGACTTGGCATATGCTGTAGGGAGACAAGTAGTAACCAAGAAAACCACAGTGAGATATACACGGGAGAAAGGAGTGTTGCGTTTGTCAGACAAGAAGCAGCAAGTATCGACTGTTGCTACAATTATTGATCTTTCTCAAGCACTGTTTGTCCAGCACACTCTCAGAGATGTTTCTCTGATTCACACACAGACCATACACACATTGTTCAGACATATCATTATTTTAACAAAGGCAACCTTGATTTTTGCATTTGCCTTCGTTCTTTGAATAGTAATAGGCAGATTCTGAATTCTGGACCTGAGGGCAGAAGGCAGAAACAGTCTGTGTGTCTTCCTGCCAGGATGCACCAATTTCACTCAACAGGGAGAAATTGGTTAGTGTAGGAGACAGACTCCTCTGCCTCATCAACAGATAGATGAACTGAGCAGAGCAGAGGTGATGGAGGAATGAGTGGAGAGCAAAACTCCCTCACACACTGAGAGTCTATCTGTCCTCCTGCCTGTTTCCACAGGGGATGAGAGGAGAAAGATGATTGAGTGAGTTGGGATGCAGTGCTGAGCTCCTGGGGCTCTTGGAGTTCTGCTTCGGCACGACAGGATCTTTTCATCTCTCCATCTTTTTATCTTCACTCCTCCCTTGATTCCTGGGAAACATCAAGACTTAAATACACAGCATCCAATGGTGCAGCAATATTTGAGGAAAACCTGATAAATTTCTGACAACAGATGCATGCAAGATGTACAGATTTGTATCAGTTCACCAGGAAGTCATGTTTACAAGGTGCTGGGAGATTCAGATGATAAGCTATTTCTCAAATTTGACAAAGTTTGAAAGGTTTATGGCATATTTTTATGCATTAAATATTCAAAGTACCAAATTTTCTTTTGCACAACTTTGTTTTCTGAATTATGTTTTTGAACACTGAATTACATTAATTCCACTTATTTATAGTACTTATATATAATACTTTATAGTAATATCTGTCTAATTTCTTGGTATCATTAAGTTTTAGTTACCCAATAGATTTACCTACCCTTAAAAACCACTTAAAAAGCAAAGTGGATCATTTTACATGTTGTTTCTATGTGCAACCCCAATCTTGCTTCTATTTGCACGCTCAGTCCTTTGTAAGAGCCCAGACCTCTTTGTAAAACTGGAAAAATGGTACTTCAAATAAACATAATTACAAGATCTATCCAAGGCTGATTGTCAATAACACTTTGTGTGTTACGTTCAGCAAGATTGTTTCTATGATAGAATAAGCAGCTGTTTTAGATGGGATGTTAAAATTTGAACATTTGGCAACACGCATAAACACACACACACATCTTGGCACAGATAGGGCCATTAACACATGCAGAGTTCTACTAATAATCTGGCACTGATGTGTGTGGCACCACCCTCATTACATTAAGCATGTACATTATACATATTATGTGTGTTGTAATAAATATTATACATAAAAACTGAAATCAAATAAAAATGAGAGTAAACCGCATCCAAAAGCTGACAGATAAGATCTAACATGCTATTTTCAACATTTTTTCTCCGGTTTGTTTCACCATAATGTCCTGCTTCTGTGTGCCAGGCATCTTCATACTTTGACCACATACTGCACAAAAATGTATACTAGTAAAACACACAGCATTTGTAGTTTGACTAAATGTGTGTGTGGGTTTACTTAACCATTTATAGGGGATAAGTTAGCACCCCAAAGTCAGCAAAACTGACAAATTTGAGCTTTTACAAAATTTGAAAAAATGCTATAAAAATATGGTGAGCAGGTTTTTTAAATGGTAAAAATGCAGTTTTGGCTTTGGCTTAGGGTTAGGTTATGTTGTTTATAACTAGCTGTGTATACAAACAATTGAAATCTATGGAATGTCCCCCTTTATATAGGTGTGCGTGTGTGTGTTTGCTTAGTTCTGCATGGCTACAGACTATATCTTTGTTCACATCGGGCTCTGAGTTTTTAATATTGCTTTATTATTCTTTAAAGCTGCACTGGAAGCTGCTCGGGTAGATTGCCAAATACTGTTCATACCAACACATTATCCCACTGCCTGCTGAAGAATGCAGTACATCCCTCACCCACCCATCTCGATCCTTCTCTCTGCCTGTCTCTCGCTCTCACCAGCCCAGAGAGGGAGAGAAACCACGAGATGGAGATCGAGAAACAGAGAGTTCTAATTTAGAGGCCAATGTAAAATATTTGGTTGCTTTGGTCTGTCCATGAGAGATTCACAGGACACTGAAAGGTTCTGTTAGCATTGCATGTGGTTGTGTGTTTTAGGGCTGGGTGATATATTGAAATATTTATTACATGTTTGGGATAATTTTGCAATGCTACATCATTGTAAAATGAAATTAAGAAACGATGTAAGCAAGTTTGCAAAGGTTTCAGAATCCCTGACTCTTGAGTATTAGAACATTAGGACACTTTCTTTTTATTGATTTTAGGTCTGATTTTGATTTCAGTAGCAAAAATTTATGATACATTATTTGTTTATTTGTGTGTCAGTTCAGAGCATTCATTTTAATGAATCAATTAAAAAAACTGATACTGTGATTTGTTTGCATCATCACCGTGAAAAATGTTTGCTGTTTATTGCAGTACTGGTGCATAAATAAAAATCAATATCATTTAATGCCTTGATGTTTTGACTAGATTTTAACTATTTTACTTCTTGCATTGAAAATTTTGAATCAAATGAGCCATTGGCTTTAAATATGTTAAATAATGTATTTTTTTTGCTATTGTGTCTAGCTTTTGATTTGTTTTTTGATAATTAAAAAAAGCCAAATGTTTTCTGTAAGGTTAGGTTAGGTTTAGGGGTTGGATTAGGGGACAGAACATACAGTTTGTACAGAAAAAAATAACATTACGTCTGTAGAGAGTCCTCATAAACCACATATGCCAAGCTGTGTGTGTGTGTGTGTGTGTGTGTGTGTACATGTTTCTGGGAGTGGGCACATATCGGAGGTGTGTGTATGTGTGCTTAATTAGAGAAGTTAGTATTGCGTGAGTTAGCACATTATTCTTGAACCTTTGTGTATGCATTTTTGGGTCAGCCTGGCGGGGTGTGCTTTTTAAAAAATGTGTCCGTTGAGGATATGACTCAGTCTGGTATATGAGCAGACATGAGGTATGTGTTAAAGTTTGTATAGAGGATATGACTCAGGACACACACACAGGGTGTTCAGTGTAAATCAGTCTATCTAATGACAACTGGGGTAATCACATTGTTCAGTAGTCGAAGCCAGCAGTGAAAGTGCTGTGTGACTCATACACAAAGACAGGACAAGCTTCAAACATACACACATACTTTCAAACAATATAACCCCAAGGGCTTTTATTTACTGAAGTTGAGATAATTTGTGATGAACATAAGATAATTGCTGAGAAAAAGCCTTACATGGTTGCTTGTTTTTTCTTTAAGTTTTCTTTTAAACATGAATTTCTAGAGGCAAACTTATGCAACTCATGCACATGTACACACACAATACACAATCAAGTCCAATGCTGATGAATTGTTCATGTAAATGCTGAAGTATTTAATTGATCTTAATCTTAAAAGTAACCATGCTTAATTTTGAAATAGCTTAATGTAACAGGCTTACCTGGCCTACAAAAGCTTGAGAAATCTGGCTTATAAGTGTCATAATGGTAAATATAGTAATCTATACCTTTTAAATAAGCTTTAGATTTCATATTTTTTATTAAAGCAGTCTATTTGTGTTTAAAAGCACAAGCAGACCAGAGAATTTCTTGCAATAGTTATATAAGAACCTTTTGCTAGCAGCACATTTGATAACCAAGTAGCAGACAATTGTGATGTATTTGAAATTGAAGAAATGTAGGATAATGCTGGATTTGTGCTTGGTGTTGCCTAGAGCCATAAACTGATGACTATTCAACTTCAGTCAGTTTTTTACTTTTTCAAGCTTTCCCAAGCTGTGGCCCTAAAACATTTATTACCTACATCAACTTTTAAAGAAAAAATGACAACACATACAGAACACATTTTTCTGTATTTATTTTTTTTATATGGATACTTAACCTAAAAATGACAAATCTATCTTTATTTACCTACCCTCAAATTGTTCCAAAATATTTTTATATGTTCATTTGTTTAATTTGTATGATGTTATTTATATGTTTTTCTGTATCTTGGTTGCAATTGGTGCTGAAATTTGCTTAAACAATACAAGTTATGTCTTAAGATGCCTGACAATTTTACTGTGAAATTGTGATTTTACTGTCCACATACTTTCTTCCCAAAACTCTTGCGTGCTTTAGCAAGTGTGAAGTGAATCATAATGTACTGCCATTGTATTGATTCAGCCCAACCGGATATTCATTAAAT
The DNA here is from genome assembly GCA_036877625.1 of Ambastaia sidthimunki. Classification (NCBI taxonomy): domain Eukaryota; kingdom Metazoa; phylum Chordata; class Actinopteri; order Cypriniformes; family Botiidae; genus Ambastaia; species Ambastaia sidthimunki. Next base: position 10,466 of record JAZGTK010015265.1, read on the forward strand.
TATCTCCTGTGTTCTTCAGTAAAAAGTCATACGGGTTTAGAACAACATGAGTGTCAGTAAATGAGGACAGAATAATGAAATATTCCTTTCTCAAAGATAAAAATTTCGAGTGTTTTTTTTTTTTAGTCAATTGCACATGATTTAACAGTTAAGCAATGACTGATTGACTGACTAAAGTATTTAAAGGATCAAAAAGCATTTTCTGTAGTTTTGTCTCTGTGGTGGAGAGTGTGATTTCAGAAAGTTAACGTTTCAGTTCTACAAAGGTGATGATAAGGGTGTGTGTGTGTGTGTGTGTGTGTGTGTGTAATAGGCCCAGTGACTCAACTCCGCTGGTTTAACGGCCCTGCTGACTCTGACAATATCCAGCATGTTTGATAGCATTGCTTAGTCAACCTGGCAGATTTTTGTGGCTTTGGCAATGATCAATGAATTTCCTCTCATGCTAAAAAACTGATAAGCCATTGTCCTAATCGGATCTAATCCAGATGTTTTCCTTAGCAAACACAAAGTCACACATTGCAACCAATTGTGTAACCAATACATTTCCGTCGTTCTTCTACACACATAAATGACTCGAACACTTGAAAGCAAAACAGAACAATCCAGGTTTGTACAGTCAATGTGACAGATCTCCTGAGATGTATAAAATAATATTTGATATTATGGACCTTTGAAAGGACTAAAATAATACATTTATAGAGAAAATGAGAGATTAGAAGTAAAATATAGAGTTAATGAAGGTGTTGCCTTTTCTAATACATGCACATTTCTTTCTTTAAATTGCAATGTTTTTATATGTAATGTGTTAAATATATAAATATATTAAACGCTTTTCATTTCTTCTCTTTATCTCCTGTTGTTGCTGAGGGACGATGGCCCTGTCATAATTGGCCTTTTTGCCTGGTATTACTCTGAGGCCCATTAGGGAACGACAGACACTTCTGCTCCTCCAGCTGAAACATTACAGCTCTTTAGCCTGTGTAAACACACTCTCAAATTGATTCTTCTTTCTGGTCAACACCCCTACAGACTAAGCTTTCAAAATGGTACCATAAGCCCTGACTACACTGGTGATTTAATCGCTGTCTAACAAATGTTAAACGTGTTTACCAATATGGGTTTCTTAATGTCTTCCCAAGTGTTAGACAATTGTGTGTCGCTGCCCTTGATTTAAATTCAAGCTCTGTGTAGTGCCCCAGAGTATTGCTTTAAAACCCAAATGCCATTCTGTGTTTTCTCTGTCATAGTGGCTCTTAAAACCATAGAGACAGGTGTACATGTTAAACACACAGCCTTTCAGAATATGGAAAGCTTTCAGTGTTGAGAAGTGTTCTATGTTGAGAGCTACTTTAAAGTTCACCCAAAAGGAAAAAGTTAATTATTTTACACACCTTCATGTCTTTCCAAACCTGTATTTCCCCCCATCTCTCTACAAATGCAGAATTTTTGGGGACACTTCATTTAGATCTCCCAGTTCATAGTGGTCATGGCTGTGTAACTTCCAGGATATAGAAACCTCTCTGTGTTGAGCAGAGCTCAATGTTATAAGCTACTGTACTGAATAATTATATATTTGCTTTCATTTTCTTTCTTCTTTTCTGTTTTAGTATGAATAATGTGTTGACTTATGACACCTGTATTTCGCTATTTTGTCCTTTTTAAAGCTTGATCACTATGAGCTGTGGTCACTATAAATAGTCCTTCTAAAAAGTTGCATAAAGATTCTACAAATGTTACTTGTTTTCCACAGGAAAATTTACAGCATATGGGTTTGGAACAACATGGGGGTTAGTAAATAATAAGGTTTTATTTATGGGTAGCCTGTACCTTTATTGGTCATTAGTCAGATGATGTTGGTCATCTCCTCCAGGACTGTAAGAGTCTCTCTTGTTCTGGTGTTTATAGACTTGATGACAAATGTTCAGATTTGTCCTTTAGATTTACTCCATGTTTCCATTTGTAAGCAAGTTTTCAGTTTTTTTTGTTTGTTTTTTGGAGAGAAATGTAAGAGAGATTTGTAAAACCTGGGAAAGCTTTGCTGCACAGCTGTTTGGTTTAAGAGTTAACTTAATCCTTCCCTGCAGTTCATGGCTGCTGACAAGAATGTAATGTTTAAATGATTTGACGTTTTGATGTTTTAGTGATGGTTTTAGGTTCAATACAGTGATGGAATCCAAGGCAAACATCACAATTTTTTTTACACGTTCCTTTAGTCAGCAGATTACGTGTGGGAAATCAAAAAGTTTGATGGGAAGTTACAGGAATGTATTGTAAAGTTTGCAATGCATTTCCTCAGTAGAAGAAATCTTATACATTCATGTTTGACAAATGTTTGTCTTAGAACCCCCACCCCAAAATATCCATTCATACACATAAACCTCTTTTCTGTTGTGACTTAAAACTTACCTTCTATAACTTACCAATGGTCAAATCAATGGTCATTAAAGGCAGAAGAGATGATGATCCTATTGATACTGATATCAATATGATACTGTCTTATTAAAGTTATGGTGCCACAACTAGTTTTGTCATATACAATAGAACTAAATGTACGTCTTGTTTCCCCTAAACACAGATCCAAGGGCCAGCTGTGGATTTTTTGAAGTTTAGGGTTAAGATCTGAGTAGGGCAGCTGGTCCCAGGTCATTGCAAAAAAGGGAGTTCCACTTAAGAAGGTAGCTGCATTGTAACGCTGGAAGTTATGCCATTGCTGGGTGTCTAAATGGGTTTTATTGAAAAGGAAATCTGTCAGAGCCTGATAAAGGAGAATGGGCTCCTGGACATGAAGAATGGGTCAGGGAGTTCATTCTGAAAGGACTGCCTTTTCAT
>JAZGTK010015267.1:0-13296 GCA_036877625.1 Ambastaia sidthimunki
ATTTGAGCTGTTGGTCCGATTCCCAGTGAATGTCAGTTTGGCTTCATTTGACTTCAACATACGTAATGAAAAGTATATAAAGTGACCTGCAATTTCATGTTTCAAACAGAGATGGCGACAGAGAGACAAAAGTTATGGATTGATGATTTATGGCTTTTCTTCTTGTTAAAACTGAAATGAAGCGTAACTGAGGTTTCCATTAAGTCTCATGAGTAACGAAAAAGAGCATTTGAGGTGCTGATCACTGTAGTTTGAGCACAATGATTATTTTCTCCTGTTATTTTTATACCTCTGTGAATCAGCAGCTCTCAGGATGACTTAATGCAAGACCATAACAAGCGCTGGGAAGCCTCTATACAGCTTGTAACCACACTTTGGCCATGGTCAGAAAGTACCAAAACAGGCTCGTTTTCGGCTGAACCGTGTCTCGTCTAAGCTGAATTCACAGGGCGACCGCAGGCCTGGGTATTCGCCTGCCCTTTGTTCTCTGAAGTCTTCGTTTCATTCGCTGGTGCACCACAACGGTTTGCAAACAGGCAATGATGCTAAACCTCGCAAGCATGTAATTTTCAGAAAAACTGCAACCCTGGTGAACTTTGCAAGTAATGACAGACTCTCTAAGACTGAAATACAGATACATTTCCTATTTTAATGGAAGATCCTAAACGGAATGGCAAACTGTTAACCGCATTATGGGATTTCTTGCTGTGTGGCCATTCAGATGATCATAATACATCATGCAGTTACACGCTGAGCTTTGCGTGACACACTGTGTAAATGAGTGAACAAAATAAACTGCGTATGCTTGAAAATTGCAAGTGCTGAAAATTGTAGCGTTTCCCCAGCTAATAATTTTAGGTTGTAAGAATGTTTCCCCAACGTATTAAAAATGTTATTTTAAAAGTTCTTAAAAAGTTCAAAACGTCCAATGTTTTTAGATGTTGTATTAATATTACTGCTTGGTTATCAGAACGTTATTCAATCTTTTTTAATTCTTTAATGTTTTAAAAACATTCTACTAACATCTTAGCAATAATGTTTATACATATAACATTATTAACCTTTATTGCAAGAACATTTTGATACTACTGTGAGAAATAGAAGCCCTAGCGTAAGTTCTGTACATTGTATTTAAGTTCTGTTCTCATTGTTGCGTTTGCAGAGTTTAACGCTGGCGTTCATCCCGTCCTCCCCACCACCACCAGCTCGGTCCCTGTCCATACTTCCTGTGCTTGGCTCCGCCCCTGCCTTCACCTTCAGTCAGGAAAAGCTGGAATCTGAAACCTGCTGGATTTGTAATATGGATGGAGAACTTCTTTATATCTTCTGTTTGCTACTATTTGCTGATAACTGTCAAAATATATTATTATTTAGATACTCTTGAGTCTTTCTGATAGAACATTTAGAGAACATTGGCCAAAGTTTTGAGAATGTTTTCTGTTAGCTAGATCTCGTCATTCTTTGATTTTCTCTGGATTTTTTTGAGTCTTTGACTCCTGCAGTTTCTTCCAAGTTGCTCATTGTGGCAAACTGGGTGTGGTGATGCTTTGCCTGGCAAAACCACATTTTGCTTTCCTCTGTGGCTTCAATGTGCGCCAAAACTTCCTAAATGTTCCTAACAGTTTCTTAAAAAGCTTTAAAAATCTGTCGGCTTGGCCCCTAATTCCTTTGAATAAAAAATAGTCCATATAAAACAACTAACAGACGCCACAAACCTAAGAATTCAAATGTCTTGTACCGAAAAGAATTTAGCTGTAGCTTCCAAAACCAGCTTCCTTTATAAAGAAACTAAATTTAGGAGAATCTGACTGGCTGAGTGCAGAAAGCGTAAAATCTGCTTAGCTTTCAAAAGTACATTAAATGCAAACATTTCATTGTAAAGTAAAACCACAAAGCTATACGTCTCCAACTGCTAATCATTCACGAGTGATCTGGGCTTTGATCTGATCATACAATACCACCAACACACAGTACGACCATCTGTTGTACAGATTGCGTCTGATTTTAATTTAGGAAGCTTATTCGAGTCAAATAGACTTCTCTATTAAGCTAACAGGGAGCGTTCTCAGAACGTCGGCCAACATTCTCTAAAAGTAGTTCTTCTAGTAGAACCTTTTTAAACAATATATATTTGATCAAAAATGTTTTACACACAGGCTGTTATATTAATGAGCTCAACACACCTGCCTGTTTTTTCTGTTATCCTGACTGTCTGCATGCAAGACTACAGCAGGATCAGTGTGAGTGAGGAGGACAGTGGAGGTAACAGATAGGAAAAAACAAGCATGCTGGTCATATGTGTTGTTGTGAAAAATTGTAGGGTGGCAACCCTCACCCAGCCTGTCATTTCCACTGTAATGAATGCCTTCCTTAATACGGATAAAGACAGTAATTTATCTATCAAAACACTTTCACAAACAACCTGCTTTTTCCTGCCACTCTAGTATTTGTAACATATCTTGCAAATATTTGATTAAAATAAAAATAAAATTTCAACAGCAGTTTTTGTCAGCCTGCAGGTTGATGAATAATTAAAAATTGCTTTGTGAAAAAGTTTTGCCAATTTGAAAATCTGTTTTCTGGATAAGTTTAGGGCGACAACAGGGTAACCAAACAAAACCTACAGGCTAAAGAACGAACCAAGCTTCTCAAATCTGTAAAATAGACTTTTTCGTGATAATATTAAATAAACATACAGTATTACGCTGTCCGTTTTGGGCTCAGTGTGATGCTATATTTCCTCATTGGTTCATGGCTGAAGCAAAGGTCACGGGGTCATGCAGGGGGAGCCCAATAAAACTCCCACATTTAAAACTCAGCAGTGTTTACTGAAAGCTGCTCGTTCCTGTCTGACCACTGTAGGGAAACAGAAACAAAGCGTCTGTTTTAGGAGGTAACAGCGGTTGAATTCACACGCTGAGGACAAACGAAAATAATGTGTCTCAAAGCAGAATGTTTATAAATGAAGTCAAACAGAAACGGCTGAAGAAACTGATGAAATTGACACCAAATTGAAAATATACAAAACGTGTTATTAGCAATCACTTTAAACCAAAAACACTTGTTTGTTTACTGTCTTTACTTTGTCTTTATATTCTTAATTCATATTTTATAGCTCAAAACTGTCAAAAACAAATGGTAAAAACAAAAAGCTGTTCATACAATTTGTGCTCTACAGTATTTCTAAGATTGTCTAAAACAAATGTGTGTTTTAAAACCACCTGATGGTAAATCCATAAAGAAAATGTTTTCGTTTTTGAGTGAAGTACTCCTTTAAAGCTATGAGGTCACAATGCTATGACATCATTGCTAGCTTAATTAGTTAACATTAGTATTTCACATTTTCCATGAACAGTCTGCATGAGTGGGTGAACTCTGAACCTAAATGTGACACTTTAAATAGAAAAGCGAGACAGTCTTTTAATTATGATGTTAAAAATACATATCGCATGCCTACAACCCTATTCAGATTGTTTGTGGCATCAATTTCATTTGGATCCAAGATACAAAGTTATTTCAACCACACCCTGATAAATGAGAGGGAGAGACAAACGAGAATACAGTAAGGAAGAAATCGAACCCTACAGAACAGTAGCACCTGCCTGCAGTGTCATTTTCAGATGGATGACCTTCTCATATTATAAATCCACACATACAGTCTCGTGTAAAAGCCTATGATGGCTGTTACACGTACAACAAACCGCTGATCATTATCAAATAATGACCTGCTTCTGGTTCAAATCAGGACAGATAACTGGATCATGCTGTTTTGTGTTAGACGCTCATTGTTAAATGTCTCTTTCTAGTTAAACTTACTACCTAGCTAACAATTTTAGGCTGTAAGAACGTTTCTCTGATGTTTCCATCAAGTAGCAAAGACATTTAAAATGTTATTTTGAATATCTGAATGCTCAAAACATAAATTTTTTTAGATGTTGAATTAACATTATTGTGTGGTTATCGGAACGATATTCAAACATTTTTAATCCAGTAACATTTATAAAACATTCCACTAACAACTTAAGAATAAAGTTTTTGATTTGTTACATATATTATATTTAAAAAAGTTTTACTAATGTTACAGCAAAAACATTTTTTTATAACTTTGCAGGAACTTTTAGAGAGCGTTAGCCAACATTCTGAGAACGCTCTGTTAGCTGGGTAATGTGTATAAGCCGGAATACAGTTCATCAAACAAACAAGAGTCAATCACCCCACACATACACACACACCCTCTCAATTATGGTGTAAATCAACATGTTAGTGCCGTCAGAACAACTTGAAATGCTAATTCTAGCATTAGCGATCGATTCGACTGCTGGTTATAATGATCTATGGAAACTCCAGTTCATTGTTTGTAATTTAACCAATTCTTGCCTCTCCCTGTGACAGCAGTAACTCTGTTCTCTTGAGTGCTTGTAATGTAATGTGGGACTGTGTCCAGACAAAATGGAAACATTATTGATTAGAATAAATAACAAAATCAGCTTTTACTAAAACAGAGCGCTGTGCTGAATAAGCAAATTTCTCAAACAAACCAATTTTACTTCATTTTTAAATATGAATAAAGGGAAACCAGGTATAACTGTCACACTTATTACTCCATTGATTTCTTAGGATAGATTTATCTTTGAAATTAAATTTCCATATAGTCACAAACCTTAAAGTCTTGGCTTCAGGACAGCTATTGAAGATTTCAGTCATTAATTCTTGGCTTGAAAAAGATGCAGGTCAATTAACATACACTGACCTACTGTGACAGCCTCAATTCACCTCAGAGCAGATGCCATATTTCATTTGAATGAATTCAATGCTGTAATTGTGTGTGTGACAACTCTGCTTACCTCTCTTGACTGAAAATGTACATTCAAGTACACATACTCCTTTACAAAATGCAGTTAAAACTGCAGTCCATAATGTTCGCCTCTCTACCGCCACCTCTGGTTGACACATGAAATTGCAGGTTACTTTTTCCACTTTTCCTTACGTATGTTAAAGCCAAACTGACATTTCCAGACAAATGTTCTTTCATGTACTTGTTCAATAACTGTTCTTTGTTCATTTTTAACCCGAAAAAGTTACGGATCGCAGCTTTAATTCGATCTCCAGATGCCAATGCGGTGGAAGCCATACAAAATGGTTCTTTGATCTAAGTCCTCCACTTACCACATCAGATGTTCGTAAGTAAAGCAGGTGGTTTTCCTGCGATGTGGTGTGTGGATTCAGAGAGTCTGATTGTTTTAGCAGATGGATTCATTCTGAAAAGGAAGTGAGCAAATGGACCTGGATGTTGATTTAAAGCATCTCATGGGAATCAGTTGAAAAATACAACAGTTTTGGAGTGAAGGGTGAGCCTTCAAAAGCAGTCACTTTAAAGCTGAGCTGAATGTCTGTTTTATTTCATGTGTGGTCTTTGTCATCCTAGAGGTCTGACCAGAGATTTTATGCAACCAAATCTCACGCACACAATACACACTCATGTTTTGTAAATGAAACTTGACACTCATCCTCTTATAAGGAAAAGCCATTTTTTGTTGCCACCTTAAGATGGCTTAGTTTTCACACTTTTTATGACTGTTACTGTAAATAATGTCATTTTTATCTTTCTGCATTAGTAAATAGTGACAACCTGATTGACGGTGCGAGCTAAGTTATCACGAAAACACAACATATCTTTATATATTTACAAAGGTCTTCGTAAAGATAAACAAGCATAAATGCATTTAACAAACTGATATAACACTGCTTTCAAAGAATTAAGGAAATAAAATCAAGATTCTGTTGACAATATAAGTGCTTTGTGTCCATTGCATTAACAGATCTGTTGCTTGGATACAGTATCTAGATGCAAGAAACAATAAATAAATGTCAATTATGAAATTATGGACTGTTTACAGAACATCTATGAATGCACTTTGCTGGGTAATTATTGACTTTAACAGTAAATGCGTCTTTATTTGTTTTTACACTTCATATTTTCCACCCTGTTATTCTGAGGTTAAGTGTTGCCGTCAACCGCATCTGTGACAAACTGACAAATATTCCAGTTATGGATCTGCGATGGGTACAACACACAAACAACAACAATAATAATAATAATAATAATAATAATAATAGAACTCTTTATAAAATTACAGAAAATAGTTCCTATATTTTTTAATCCGTCATTTAACTCCTATTTTGATCTGTTTTATCTTGCCAAAATGTGGCCAAAGTGTTAAAGTATAACATACAGCTGTATTCATGCAGTGAGTTTCCCATTTCGAGGTGAACAGGAGGGTCAGATGGGGGGGTTGCCCGAGGGGGGCAGTGAAATTCTTCAGTCCTCAAATCCTGGAAGTGGGAGGTACGAAGGAGAAGAAAAGTCCTGCGCGTTGCTTTCCAGGGGAAAAGACTTGGGAAGCGACGCACGGTTCACATCGGTTTGACTCGTAAATCTTCTTGAGCTCAGCGTGTATTTGCTGAAGAGTTTATGAATGAAAAACACCCGAAACTCTCACGGTTTTCTCACGGTTAGTCTGAGCACCTGGACGGACACCTTGTGTTTGTTTGATACGGTTCAAGCGCAACTCGTGTTTGTTTCACAGAAACGAGTGTGTTGCACGAGAGATCTTGTTTTGAATCACTTCAACGCTGGACTTTGTTTTATTTAATGGACGATTTCGACTGAGATATTTTGTTTTGGAGTACACATCACAAATCGTGCAACGGGAAAGCGCACTTCAACATTATTCAATAACATTTCAATGGTGAGTGCTGTGCATGTGTTATCTGCTGTTTTCCACGATGTTGTTTATAGTGTATGAATATATGCACGCGTGTATTTCTAATCCAAAACATTGCAAAAGTTTTCTTGTTCATTTTAGTAATGTTGACATAACAGAAGTCAGTACTTGTGCTTTTGGTGTTTCACTGTAGACACTTTTATCTTCTCTTTGCGTATTTTATGATGTTTTGAAGATATACATTTTCATTTGGTCACATTGCAATTTAACTTTTTTAAACCAGTTATGTTAATTTCTATTGTTTTTGCACATTCATGAGACGGATCTTGAATAAATGCTCACAGCACGAGTTAGACTAAGAATGTAACATTGTGTTCTGCCCATTTGCATATCAATGAATTTGAAAAGTGACCTATTTTGAGTTGTAAAACTCTGGGTGTCATTGTCTGTCCAGTGTTTATTATGGAGGCATTGTGTCAGCTGAGGAAAAAAACTTTGTTTTCAGTGAGATTTGTTGCTCTGTTAATGATAAGTCAGATGTATTCTCTATTAGGGGATTATTGGGGAATGTGTCAGGATAGACCCCTAGAACCTACCAATATTTAGTATAGCTTAGTTGTTAGTGGAACATTTTAAAAACATTACAGAATAATGTTTGAATATTGTTCTTATAACCAAAAAATGTTAATACGTCCAAAAACATTTTAAATGTTCATTTTAATGCTTTTGTTATTTAATGGAAACGTTAGGGAAACATTCTTACAACCTAGAATTGTTAGCTGGGTCTTCAAGAATCAGAATCAGTTCTCAGACACGTGGCTGCCTCTCTGAGGAGTCCTTGAGTAGTCAGAAACATAACTTGTAGAGATGATTTATAAATAAAGCCAATGTTTTTTTCAAAACCACAGCCCACCCCTTCCTCAAGGAGCCCATCTTGTCTTATTGAGGCTCCTGGTGATGAGTTACAGCTGAATCATATAGTTGACTGTGTCAACTGGAGTTCATCCAAACTGAATGTGTAATAATGGATGCAGTGAAAGACGATTCTGCACCTGGTCACAGTGCTTGTGACTCACCCATAGGGACTGTTTCTGTCAGTGTGCTGCTGGTTTCTTCTCAGTAATCTTCTCAATATCACATTCAGCTCCACTCCAGCACAGTGTCAGCTCCACTCCAGCACAGTGTCAGCTCCACTCCAGCACAGTGTCAGCTCCACTCCAGCACAGTGTCAGCTCCACTCCAGCACAGTGAAGTAGTTAGTTAGAAGTAGTTAAACATGGATTTTTTTTGTAGCAAAAACTTTTTATGGAACAAAAAAAGTTGCCTGTTTTAGTGTAGCCAGGCTTTGTTTTTGATAACAGCTATGCACATCTTGCATTATCTCATCCCAGGATGCTTTTAAACCATACGGAAAACATTCCAAATGCACGCTGGCTTTTGTTGGCTCATGAAAACATAAATCAAGTCAAGTGTGTCTAAATCTTTTGATTGGTATTGTATAAGCAGCAACAGCATTCTTTTTTTCCCTTAGGAATTTTGCAGTCCCAATCTTTGGAATTTTGGAATTCATCTAAATGAAGTCAACATAGGCATGTGTATAGGAAGGGAAATAGAAATAATGAACTGGGATTTCCTCCTCTAGTCTCTAACTACAGGTGTAAAGTCTGATAACTACCCAGGCGGCAGTCGCAGGGTTTGGGGGAGATCTAGGGGCGGGTTGCATGACTATCCCCCAAAACAAACACATGGGGAATGCCATGCATTGATGCAGCAGAGGTAATTAAGGGTCCGGGCTGAACTCTCAGGGGGGCCTAGAACACAGCAAACCAAACCTTTCATTATCACAAAGAGCTTTTCAAATGTTGCTTTTGCATGTCTGTGGAGAATTCTGTACAGTGAGACTTAATGCTGGTTTCCACGTTTCAGACATGATAATCGAGTGGATGTTTTTCTCATCCTGTGAATGCCCATCCATATCTATTTATTTAGCAGACCTTTAATTGTTTAAAGGTTTTCAAAATGCTTAACTGGTAAATGTCAATCAGTAGAATTAATGTCCCTACCCAGCTGACAGGTAACGTTCAAAGAATCTTGGCTTACGTTCTCTAAAAGTTCTATTAAAGTTATCGATAAACATCCTTGCAGTAACATTAGTAAAACATTTTTAACGCTGCATGTCATATCAAAAACATTGTTCTGAAGTTGTTAGTGGAACATTTTAAAAGCGTTGCAGAATTTAAAAAGTAAAAAAAAAAATCTTAAAGTAAAAATCTGGACATTTAAAATTACATGTTTAACATTTCTGTTACTTAATGGAAACAGTAGGAAAATGGTCTTACAACACGTTTTTAGCTGAGTAAGAACTTAAAACATTTGTTTTTCTGCTAAAATCTTCCAGACAGCTGGTAGAACTACATAACATGTTTAACTAGTATTCCACTTACACTTCACATGTTTTATACGCTTTCGTGACTGTTGTAGAAAAACACTTTTATGAGTTTTCCAATAACATTTCTTTGAATCTTACTGCAGTGTTTCGTAGTTTAATGTGTGAAAAATAGCACAAGAAACTCACGGTTCTCATTAGTTTAAGAGATTCTTAAATTTTACTACTTGACACAGTTATGGACAGTGCGTGTGAGGTAAATGAACTTTGTTTATGGCCTCATCATAAACCCGCTGCACACGCAAATTTAGATTTTTTTCCTCACGGTTGTCACCCGTCGCAGAGCGACCGTCTCTTCGTTTAGTTTAGCTGAATTAGTGCGATTAGACCGTCTGACAGCTCTCAGTAATGGACGGATGCCCCTCGTTTATCATTGTAATGAGGTGATCGTAATTAGCAAAATGGGGATCTTGCTTTTATACCTTCAGGGTAGGCGACTTTTTTTCCAGAAGCATTTTTGTTATACTGGTAGAAAATGTCTTTACCTTGTAATAGCAACCACAAGTAAATTGTTGTAAATCTATTTACATACATCTATATTCTGTGGAAGGCGCACAACAATATGTTTATCCAAATTTTGCATTCGGTCCATATGTCATATGGCACCAAACTGTTGTTTCTTGGCAAAATTTAAGGTGTGAGAGCAAATGGTTTGTGGCGTGATTATTGGAGGAGGGGGTAAAAAAACAACCACCAGATTTTGGGGCTTTTGGAGGGTTATGTTAGCAGGTATGGGGCATCACCGGGGTCCCAAGGAAATGTGTAAATGGTGTATCTTGGGGGCATTAACAGATGTGTTTCACACCAACAGCATGGGGGGGGGCATGTTGGGGGGGAAGTGGTTGTGGCTGGGGGCAGCTGCTGGTGGGGGTGGTGTTGGATCTCTATTTTTCTTCATAGTGTGGAGAAGTAGTAAAATCTGGAATTCAAGTTGATCAGGTTGAGGTTTCCCAACTAACAGGGAATGTTCTCACAACGTTGGCTATTATTCTCCTAACTTTATCATAAAAGTTCTTGCAGCAATGTTAGTAGAACTTTTTAACAATGTATATCATATATCAAAAACGTAGTTCTTTGAGCCAATAGCCATTCTGGTGCCATGATGTACCAGTTGAGCTATTGGAACTATAATAAAGTATTTTCTCAAATAAAGTTGATTGGCATTGAATTCCTTTTGTACTTGCATATTAATGCTGAAGTTGTCTTACTTTTCTCTTCTTTAGTTTTAAAATCCCTTTGAGCAACAATATTGTTCTACACACCATTTCTTAGATATAAATGGAAGCTGCTTTGAATTGAGAAAAAATTTAAATAATCAAACAGTCTGTTTTTTTATTGGTTAATGGACTGTTGAATAATTAACGTTTGTCAGTTCCAATAAAACTTAATTCATCTTTAAAGAGACCTGAAATCACTGCATCCTAAGAAGTCAAATTAGAATTAACCAGATGGGCTTTATGACCAGGTGGTGGTGTTATTTTAGCCAATGAGGGGGATCTGGTTTTTGTAAGAAAAACCTAACTGTTGTTCATGTCATGTTTAAAGGTTTTTTGGTAGAGTAAGAACTAACTGACCTGAAGGTTAGTCTTGATAAATAAAGCCTTAACTAAAATCCAGTGATGCTAATAGAATACAGTGGTAATGTATTTCCCCCCCCTCTCTCTTTGGCAGGTAGCTACACTGCTGGTGTTGATGGCTCACTGCTGCCCACAGCTCTGTGTATGAGATCTTTCGGCCCACCCTCCTTGTCCAGCTGCAGAGCCACAGCCTCTCTCAGGATGTTGATGTCATGGCGTTTGCTTCTCCTGTTGGTTATTGTAGCTCAGTTCCCCTTGGCTCACCCGCGTCCTGCAGTCACTGAACAAGGTATGTTTTAATTTTGTTTTCCGTAGCGTAAGGTGAACAACCTTTTGGAGGCCCAAACAGATGCAGCTGACGAGCCAATCGATCGATCCAATTTAAAGATCTTGTATTTAAAGAACTTATTTGGCTTTGGTTTCAAGGGATTGAAAAGCTTTATTTGATGTTAAGTAAGTTCTTGCCTCCACCTTATGTTGCAGCAGAGGTCTGGTCATGGGTTTTGAAGTCAACTAGCTGAGCTGGAAGACATTATGGTCTGGTGTGCAGTAAGACTCCAGATGCTTGTTCCTCATGCATGAAGATTTTGAGTTTTTAAGTTGTTTCTTGAAACCTTAGAGGTTCAGATAGATGTTGATGGAATGCTAACATGTAAAAAGTTCTCCAAACACCCTCCAATGAACCACAACTAGTGCAACTAGTTTTTTTTTAACAACTACTCTTATGGTTTCAGAGAATCAAACATGCACAATAATAATAAATGGATTTGAGAGTTATCTTGGGACCAGAATAACAGAGACTTTGGGTGGGTGCTTCTTTTTAAGTTTGGCCAGTAAAAAAACACCCAGAAACACCCTGTTAACCACCCACAACACACTCGCATTGTGGCAGCAATTTTCTTTTGAAATTTAGTTTTAAGCATTTGGTGTCAGTGAGTTAATCATTTCATTACCCAAACGTGGTTAAACATAAGTTTGAGGAAATGTGTTTGTGTGTATACAGCAGATACAGCTCAAGGGGTCATTTGTGTGTGTCATTTTTGGTTGGCACCCACCTACCATGTTTCAGACAGGGAATTGAATCACAAAAGGAGCATGTCTCCACCCCTCTGCCTGATGTTCACCTTGGAGATCGTATTTTTAGTAGTAATTATAAAAGGAGTCAATGAGACGGGTGAAGCAAGAGGCGGGTGAGAATTGCGGGTGAGAATTGCGGGTGTAAGGTTTACCCTGTACTGACACTTAGCGCCGCCTGACACCAACACACACTCTTTACTGCTTTAATTGTCTGTAGCCTCGTAAGGAAGCATGTTTGCACACAAATTGACAACGTGTCCATTTACATCTGCTGACACGTTGTACATTGTGGGCTGCAGATGGGAGAACAGCTACAGTCTATATCCTGTTACCGCAAAACCTCTTGGTCCATTGTTTGTAAGCCTTGATCAACTTGTCTGTTTCCTTTTTTGCTTGAATTGACGTGTTGTAGTGCCTCTGATATTATGTCTGGCTAATAATGACACTTGTACCCAGGCAGGAAATCCCAGCAGCAATTCATTCAAGCCATGACTTCCCTCACGGATTTCAGACCAAGTCGAGAGCTTAGCCAGCTAACAAGGAACATCCTTAGAACTTTGGCTAATGTTCTCCAAACATTCTCTCAAAGTTATTAGAAAGGATTCTTGCCAAAACGTTAGTTGAGCGATGTATTTTTTTTAATGGAAAATGTTAGGGGAACATTCTTACAACGCTAGTTAAGGAGCACCAATCCTGGCTGACAGAAAAATGAGAGGCGGACAGCTATACAAATACAAGACATGTTTTGTTGAAGCATTAGTTCATTTAAAAAGGCAGTAATGATCTGTAATGAAAATCCACTTCTGCTTTTAAGAACGCAGTGGGTTTGAATGATGAGGTGATGATAGATGTTCCTCACTTCAGCCGACCGAGACAAATGGATTGGGTCTCTGCTTCCCTCTGAGAAAACACATTCTCTCCGGTTTTACAGGAAGCCACTCTGTAGCGGTTTGAATCTGTGGAGGCAGATGTGTGTTGGTACAGCTTGCTGGTGAAGTCATGTTTGTGTTGCTCAGACTGGACTAAATTACGTAGGAGAATTTCAAGATTCCCTCTTTTTTTCCACAAAAACTTCATTTTCAGTTAGATTTTTTTTAACTGTTATAAACAACAACGTTATTYCACAGAATGTTTCCATGAACAAAGTGTGCTTTTAATTCAGAGTGATTCCTGTTTTCAGGCGATGTCTCTCCTCGTCCTTTGTTGTTGACTGCTTCCAATTTTACTGAAGGAATGGTTTAAATTTTTGTATGTTAAGGCTCTTTCCAAGCCATGGCAACAACATTCTTCCATTTATAGATACAATGTCCCATATAAGTAGAGTTACCAAAAAATGTCACTGTAAGTCGCTTTGGATAAAAGCGTCTGCCAAATAAATAAATGTAAATAGTTCCAAACAGTGTGATTGTCTTTTGATATAAATTCTGCTCTTTTTATCTGTATAATAAAAGTAAATTCTTACTCTGGCTGT
>JAZGTK010015268.1:0-13295 GCA_036877625.1 Ambastaia sidthimunki
GTATAATATCAAAAATAACACATTAGTATAAAAAATAACACATTATTTTTTTGTGTGTGTATACAACATAATAGTGCCATGATACAATTCTGTCCAAATTCAGATTAATGTTCAATGTGGAATGAAATCAGGTCTTTGTTTTGCATAACAGGTTCACTGTACATGCTCTTACCAGTATAAATGTAACTCTGTTTTGTTATTCCTTATGAATGTTCTCTGTTTGTTCATGTCCCTGGACATTTATTGAAATTACTTTTCTGCCTAAGGAAAAACAACCTACTTCTCTTTAAAAAAGGAACGTCACGTGAGTTTGGAATAAAGCTATTGATGCTGGCAGATTTATTAAGAAATAATGGGCCAGATCCTATCAAGACACAAAACATCAATAACTCTCAAGGTTGGACTCGCTGTTGTGTTACAGGAGTTTGATGTTAGTCTCCAGGCAGGTAATTTTATTCAGAGCAGGTTATGCCTCCTATTAAGCAGACAGACTATTAAGTGCTATACCCTGATTGGCCAGGAGCCCTAGCCCCTCCCACGGCGCTACGGCAACAGCAAGTCACAGCTCATTGAGCTCTGCTCTGTATTCAAGTGACACCGCAAGCTTACAGCCAACAATCACGAGCCATTATTTCTCATTTAACGACGGCCCAGCAGTTTCTTGTAGATTGTAATCATTTATTAGAAAAGCTTGTTTGTGTTCATGACACTTGTAGTACGTTTTGAAGTTCTTTGCTTTTTCAAGGCCTCACAGAGCGGCATGAACGTTGATCAGATCATTGATCTCACTGCCATTGACGAATGGTTCCTGCTCAAACTGAGGGACATTGTTGAGGTGAACAGAGAGCGTTCTCAGAGCTTTGGCTAACATTCTCTTAAGGTTCTCTCATAGTTATCAAAAACATTCTTGCAGTAACATTAATAAAAAATTTTATACTTACATACTATATAGTTCCTACAGTTCAAATAATGTTCTTATCAATAATGTTTATTAGCAAAAAAAATGGACATTTGGAACGTTCTTAGAACTTATATATACAATAACGTTTTGGTTACCTAATGGAAACATTAGGGAAACATTCGTAAAACGTGTATGTATAACAGGCGGTATAAGAGGTGAGAGACACATTAAAAGTCATTTACCACTAGATGGTGATGTGGAGATGTGTTTGTTTATTTGTTTGTCATTGTGAGCGTTTGTTTCTTCCTGGAAACACAAGTTATTGATTGTGAGGGTCAGAGATCATGTTATGTATCATACATGTATCAGATATGTTAATTTATGTATTATTTTTAAAAACAAAATGGCACCACAGTAAAATTATTCTATTCTATCTATTAAGAATCACCATTGAGAATAATGGGAGTTATTAATAGTGTTAAAATCCCAGTACAATGGTTTTGCTCAAAAGAATATGCCCTCAGAAGACACCTCAAACACAACCACTGTCTAGATGAACCTCCAGAACGACCAGAGCTAGCAGAGATTATTAGCTGTGTTTAGTACACAACATTGCTCTAGAAAAGCAACATCTTAAATTATAGACATGATTCTCCTAGAGTGATCTGAGAGCCTGGAGGCACAATGTTGTTGACACAAAGATGGCAAGAGAGTTGGAAGAGGTAACCTCTCAGTTTCCAGCCCTGATCTTAAAGCACTGGTCCACACGAGTGCAGCGTTCTGCAGGTGAGATCTGACCTCTCTGAGCACAGAACAGAATCGTGTTGCAGTTGGTGCGTGGGATTGCGAGAACGTGTTCTTTCTGTCTGTCGAGGTTTAACACACTGCAGTCTCACACGTCGACTGTCCCGTGCTGGTTTTAATAGTCATTCGCTGTCTTTGTGTCGTCAGTGTTGTGGGGGAGTCAAAAATCTGGTCTTTGTTTACATACTGAAGGATAGCTTTAAACATAACTAGAATAATACATGTTGAATAACAGGTATTATTTTTGCATGTTTGCAGATTCAAAATGTTGAAAGAACTTTTCGAACACCTGTATTGTTTTATGTAAATGCTCATAAAACAAGAATGTTATGGGAAAAATACCCAGCTAGTAGTTTTGAATCAATTTCCTTTGATCTCAGTCCAAATGTTGTATTGATTTGAAAATAAGTCCTAAGCAATTTTTTTCTATGTTCACTAGAACTTGAACTTTCTTAATGATCAAAGGTCCACGTTTGTTATTTATTTATCTTACAAAAACATTTTCCTCTAATGATGTTGCATGTATTTAGCAAAACCATTAAAAGACATCCTCAGCGAACACTATTTAACCAGTCAGTGAGGAAAACGATCATTAATGTTCCTGTAACTTTTAGGGTCAACATGTTCATGTCACATTGTGTTCCTCAATGTTTCTTCACCCTCAGCATCACAGTGAGAAATCTCACCGCTAACAATTTTATGTTGTAAGAATGTTTTTGTAACGTTTCCAGTAAGTAACAAAAATGTTAAATACGTTATTTAGAAAGTTTTAGGGACGTTCAAAAGGTCCAGTTTTCAGTCGTTATATTAACATTATTGCTTGGTTCTAAGAACTTTTTTGCATTTTTAAAATGTTTCATTTATAACTTACAAAATTACATTTTTATATGATGTATAACCTTAGAAAAACGTTCTACTAATGTGTTCCTCAATGTTTTTTCACCCTCATCATCCCAGTGCCGTAAGACCCTCTGTTGAAGGCCAGGAGAGATGGGTTTTCAGATCAGCAGGTTGGCCGGGCTCTTCATATCTCAGAGGAAGAGACCAGGCTGCTCAAGATCAGCCAAAACATCTGACCCTGGGTCAAGCTGTTTCGAAGCAATTGCCAGAAATATCCCGTCACTGTTTGTGATTTGAGATCCAGTGGTCCTAAAGACCTTTGCTTTATGCTAATGGCTGTTTTGCTCACAGATTGATGCAGTCACCTGCAGTCACCGGCGGTCAGGTGAGTCGCTCTGTCCTGCATAATGCTGCTCTCTGACAGTTGAAGCATCAGCTCATTTTTCCTGCTTGTTTCTCTGTCTGTGTTTTTCTACAACAGCACATTTTTTCTCTTTATGGAGTACAGGGGAAACTTGAGCCAGGGGCAACACTGCATTACATGCAAGATTGTTACCATTAAACTGTGTGAACCGGAAGTTGTAGCTGACTTCAGTGTTCTGACATAATCCCATTTTTTTCCACTGGGAATTGATTGGCTATAGAAACGTAGGCGTTTCAAAGCTCACAGCAGACTACTGTTGGAGGGGAGTGGTTAACGTCTTTGGCTCCGCCCAAGCTGCCAGACTCACGTCATCAGAAAAGGGAATTCAGATTTTGATAAAAGATTATTAAGGCACATGAGTTTTAAAAAATATGCATGGATAAAGTATTAATAATAAACTGCAATATTAAAAAAAGGGATTTTATATTGTCTTTTTTATGGTGACAAGTATACATAGAAATATATAAGTAAATAAATATTGGAAATGAAGAGGAAAATAAACAAAACTAAAAGTTAAAGTGCACATGGACTTTATTACTGGAGATTCGAGCGTGTGGTTTTTGTTTGTCCTTCTTAACAGGAGCATGACCTGGATTTTAAGGTTTCGTGATTGTGGGCTGTGGGTCGTATCACATTGGTGAGCTCATGTCTTGATTCCCCAGCTGTGTATTTCCTGCCCAACTGTCTTCTGGTTTTCATTTCTCACCAGCCTATTCATGTATTGTCTTCATTAGTTTTAATGAGCAATTAGTGCAGACGTGGGTCAGGGCAGGCTGGAGTTTGACTGGTGTGCTGGGTCTAGCATCTGAGCTCTCAGACAGATGGGCGAGTGAACAGCGGTAGTGAACCATAACCCAGAGACGGTCAGTACAGACTCTGATGAGTGCCACCGTCTGCATCTCGAGGAGTTAACCCTGAACGCATCCTGGACGTCACACAGCAGGAGGTGAAAGGTCAAAGTTCAGTCTGTGCACCTGGTATCTTTGGGTTCTTGAAAGACACTGTTCACTTTTGTGGTTGACAAGGGCATTCTTGAGAAGTATCGGTAACGGTCCGCTTTCTCAAAATGCTGAAATGCTCAACTTTGAAGTAAAATTTACTGTTCTTATTTTCATATTTATGGAATATTGCAGTGTTTATTATAAATTGTTAGGGGGAAAACAAGCGACGCCCTCCATTTTTACATTTTACCTGAAGTTGTTTGCAACTTTTAATGTTACATTACTTGATTCTTGCTTTAAAATCTGGTTGGCTGTACATTAGAAGCTGTAAAATTGCTGAAGTATGCACACCTATGACTGCACATCCATTAAATTCTGTATTAATATGCCAAGTTGCTAGTTTATAATAGCAAAGCTATTAAAAAAACCTGCTTTCAAGTTGACAAGGGCTTTGTAAAACCTGACATGAACAGAGGCACATTTATGTTCTATTGAACTCATTTTTGTTCACCAACCTTATATCTCAAAAATAGCTTGTTTTCAGCCTGTGTGTTGCTGTGTTCAAACTGTGAAAATAGATTTTTTGCTATTGTATTCCTGGCTTCTCAAAAATGTCCTGTTTAATACAGTGCTCCAAACGCCACGGTTATCTTGTGTCTGAGGGGATAAGAAAGTAACTATGTTACGCCTGGGCCCCAGTATTTTACAGTCACTGTTAAAACTAGCAGTGGCTTCTGTATAAACCTGTAATGAACTCTCTTGCAATTGTGTGAACAATAGCTCAACATATTCTTAGATGTTCAATAAGGTGTGACTGGAGACAAGCGTCAACAGGATCCGGTCTTAATCTGAATATCACAGCAGGACTAACTGTTCCAGCAGCAGACATGTGAAAGAAATGAAATCGTGTGTTTGCCGTGCAGATGAATTCTTGATTGCCTCGGCTAGCATTTTAAAATCACATTTCAAAAGTGATAATGGAGCTCAACAATGGCAGACGACTTTTTTAAAGAGGTCTTGGTTCCAGTAGATTTTTTTCAGTTTTTTCAAACCTTTGAACCACACCGGTATGAATCACAATATTACAGCCTGATACAAGATTAATAAACATTACAGACACTCAAACTGTATTTTACATTATTTATGTAAAGAAACTCACCAAGTTTTACTCTCATTTTAAAAATGTTCCACTAATCACTTAACAAAAACATTTGATATATGTGATATAATGTTAAAAATGTTCTGCTAATTTTACAGCGTGAATGTTTGGGCTGGTCTGTGTTAATAAGATTTATAAGTTATTGCTACGAATCAATTTCACTATGGAAAAAATGAAAATGAAGATTTTTAGCTCTTGTCTTAGATGCTGTTATCTCAACAGGGTTTAGCAGAAGATGAGCACCAGAGAAACCTGTGGTGACTGCGCTTCTCTTTCCCTCTATAGACATGTTACTGAGCTTTTCACTTAAAATGCAAAACTTGACCTCTCTAACAGCCATTGACTTTTCCATTCAGACTCATTATAAGCTGGTTAAAGTGGTGATTAAAGCACAGGTTGATCAAGTGTTTGTTGTTTTGGGGGGAGAGATTTTGCTCCGAAGGTTATAATAAATTCCCAGGCGCCGCGTGGCGGTTGATTAACACCACGTTAGCATGCTCGGATAAACCCGAAGGGAACAGCGGAGATCACGGATAAATGATGAAGTGGACACGCATGCGGTTGCCATAGAAATGTGATGCATGGGATCAGAAGGTATGCGAGCGCTCTCTGAGCGTTAAAGAATGCAGGGTCGTGTCTCAGGTTTGACTCCCGGGAGCAGAGCTGAGACGAAAGGACAAACATCAGGCGATTGAGCGATGCCTGTAAATTCATGCAATGAATTTACCATAATTATAATTATTTATGTTGAAACTGCTTGCTTTGAATGAACCTGACATCATAGATATTGAAGTAAATTTATTGATTTTATAAGCGGCAGAATTTTAATAGATGTTAAAGATATAAGAAATAGATATTTTTAATACATAAAACCTCTGCAGGTACCTCTGCACCTGAACACGGTGAGACGTCTGGGAACCCGCCCCCATCTGACCACGCTGAAGTAACATCTGTCTTCTCCTCCATACTGGATGAGCTGCGTGTAGGCCAGGCCCTGTGGAGAGCTTTCAGTTTCCTGGTATGACCAGTTTCAGTCTCCTACACTTCAAAAACACTTGCTGGTTTATTTCAGTGAAGATGAAAGATGCCGTTGTTAATTCCTGGCTTTAAATGTTTTTAATTAAACCATCTTGATGAAAATGTAATCTTAAACTTAAATTAGTTGAGTAATTTTGCAGTGAACTGTTTTTTTACTTATTCAATTGCTTATTTGATTAATCATTCATTGCTTCATTCATCTCGAGCTCTTAGGAAAATCATCCACTTGTGCAGTCATGCGCATGTTTTCCCAATATAGTTACAATTTTGGTTTTACAAATGCCGCATTCGCCCCAAATACTCGAGAGGTGTCAGAGTGCTTTCAAACAGCAAAACATTAGAAGTGCTGAAACATGTTGTCTGGAAGCTCGTTCGCTCGTCCGTTAGCTACATCCAGTCTTCTTGCCGCAGGCCATGGAAGCGGAGAGCAGGAGTGGGTGTGATGAGAGGGCATTCTGCCCCACGGAGCTGCCCACTCACCCCGCACCGGCTCCCCCGTCTCACCGCTGAGGGTACATTCAGCATTTTAATGGCCTCCCTCTTGTTAAAGTGAGGCAGCAGAGATCAGCAGAAACACTGAATCTACAGTTCACTCATTGTTCTGTTTCTGGCGGGATCTTCAGGAGAGCTGAGGACAGGGAATACGTTTGCTTTTTATGCCACGCTGCCCATTTCCACTTAATATTCCAGATGTAGCTGTAGGAGAGAAAATTTAAGGAGTTTTGCTAATCTCTCTTCTTTACAAATCAGAGGATTAATTAAGTGTATAAGAGGCATAATTTAACATGATCCCCTACAGGAGCAAACCAGTGCAACAATTCAAGCTCTTACAGTAGAATAAACACAATGCAGGAGTCGTGGTCTTAAACTTTTAACTTGACACAGAGTCTTAAAAGTCGGCAAGATGTTGAGAGGCATTCATCTGATGTGTGTAAACATTCACAAACTCACTTTGATTTTGTTTGACACAGTATTGCCTTTAAATGTTCTTCATAAAGAGTATTTCACAAATACTGAATATTGATCAGAATATCACATCATAAATGATTTTCAAAGCCACCATAAAAGCAAAATACACTATTCTTATTTTTTATGAACCATTGCAGTATTTAAATGATTTATCTGTGCACGTCATTTTTTTAAATTAATTTGCCTTTGTAACCTTTTCAGTCTGACGCTTTGGGGCGGAGCCAGAGCCGTTAGCCACTCCCCCTCCAGCGGTCCCTTACTGCACGTTTTAAACCGCTTGACTCTGAATTAATCACAACACTGAAGCTGGAACTTCCGGTTCACGTGGACTTTAATGGACTCTGATATAAATCTTGTTCATGTGTTTTGGGCTCTAGCTGGAATGAATCTTTCTAGCCGATACGCTGGGCATACAATAAATCTGTTTGCTAATAACAGTTTATTCAGATAGTGGTGCAGGAGACCTGTTCAGTCTATTTGATAGTATTTCTCTTTGTGAACTAGCCAGTTCACAGAGCATTAATAGTGAAGTGAGTAGATGCTGTAGCCTGTAATTGCTTGGCCTTCTGCCCAGAGCCTGAAAGTCAGATGCAGATCACAGAAAAGCTTCTCATCTAACAGACGTGCAGAAGCACATGAGAGAGAGAACAGGAGACGTTATACAGATGAACTGCAGCAGGATATCTCTGTTCCTTTTGCAGTGATGTGTGCTGGCCTCACTCCTGCGTTGTCTTACGTACTGAGGTGAGTATGAGGTGAATTCAGGACACCAGCAGGAGAATTCACCACATCTCCTCAGCAGAGCTTCCTGGAGCAAAATGTTCCCACAGAGAACCTAAAGAAACCAAAATGAACATTCTCTTTATTTAGACGCCCACTTGTTGTTCCAAACACAAGGAATATTGTTGTTCTTGTAGCTCAGTTTGTAGTCATGGGTGTAAACAAATGCTTAAATGTAAATCTCTTCTGTGGAACCAAAAATGTGATTTTTTTTTTTTAATTTTTAGAAACTTTTGAAATGATATATAAAGTTAGAAAAACATTTTACTAATGCTACTGCAAGAGCGTTTTTTTGTTAACATTGAGAGAACTTTTGGAGAACAACAGCCAACGTTGAAGAGCTCATTTGCACATAATCAGACGGCAGGCGTTGGTTTTGAGCACTTGGATGGTGGGAAAATTAGGCCCCTTAAAACCAGCCACCCAGAGAGCATCAGAAGTCGAACCGTTCTGCTGGTACCCTGCTCACAGCTCAGTCATAAAAGCAGTTTTTAATGTTGTTCATTTCTGTTTGCTCTTATTAGGTTGATGTTGATTCACGTAATCTGAGTGAAAGTATTTTGGTGTCTTTATTTACCGCTGCTACGTGTTGATCAGTATTTTCTCCTGGAGTTTTTCTTTTTGAAATCCCTTTTATTCAAACTGAATAAGATCTGAACCTACAACCTTTCAATGCAACCTGCAATTTTGTTTCAGAGATGGCGATAAAGTGGCAAAAGTTACGGATTGCAGCTTTAATAACTTGAAATGAAATTTCTGGATTCTCGTTCTGATCGCTCTCACATGTAAATTAAACCGTCCCGTCCACTGATAGCTGTGCAAATGTATCTGCTGTGTTGTAGTCAAATCTCTACCCACCGACCCAATTATACGGAAGCACCGTATTTACCATCAGACTGTAGCCACTAGGCTGCAGCACTTACACTTCTCACCGTCTCTCAGAGCCAATCAGAACGCTTTATTTCTTTTGAGGACTGTGTATCTACAGCTGTGTGTGACTCTGCTGTTGTTCAGAGACTCAGCTGAGCAGTTACTGAGGGTTTAGTGCCAGCTGTGGTTTGGCATCTTTGTATTGCCTAAACCCAGACCTCAGGCTCAGACTCTCTGATACACAACCTGACAGAAACACTGGACTGTACTTTACTTCAAACCGCTGTAGTGTATTTCTCATCTGCCTCACTGTGTTTACTGTATTCTGATGTATTAGTAAAACATACGGCTGACTATCGATTCAGTCGTATGAAGGTAAACAGCAGTCGTCTGATCAGGTTCTGATCTTACAATTTAATTTAAAGATTTATCTCCGCTTTATCCAAAATTTTCTCAAAGTTATCAAAACAATCTTGCTGTAATGTTAACACTTTTTTTTAACATTATCAAAACCCTATAAAAAATTATTATAAGTTGTTAGTGGAACATTTTAAAAATAAATGAAAAAAAAATTATGTTCTTATAATAAAGCAATAACGTTAATACAACGTCAATACAACGTCTTAAGACCTGGAGGTTGTGAACAATTTTAGAACACTCAAAATAATGTTTAACATTTTTGTTAATGGAAATGTTAGGGAAATGTTCCTACAATGTTCTCATAAGTAGTAGGAACCCTTGTTAGTAGACATCTGGCGGGTTCTGCAGATGTTGGCTGCAGGGCAGAACACATTCAAATCACCAAAAATCTCTTTTTTCTTTTATATGAAACACAGTCAGTTCTGATGGCCTCGAGGAGTGGCTGACCCAAATGTACATGTCTCCTGTTTGATTTTCTCTGCTTTCCACATTTCCACACATCTACCTGTCTGTTCCATTTGACTCTACAACCAGCAAATCACGTTTTCTGTCCAATCTTATTTTCTGACTGGCTCATGCGTGTCAGAGTGATGAACGACTCTGACAGTGTTTCTCTGTTGTCAGTGGCTCAGCCATGAATGTGTTTGATAATGAAGACGAGACCTGAGGTTTCCTGCAGGAAGTCACACAGGTGAGTCTACCACATTTCACCTTTCGAGCCGGTCGCGGCACAAATGAAGCGTGTTGGTTTTGCCGCATGAATCATGCAACAGCTCTGTCATGAATTATGTAATTCTTGTCCATTTATTACCCATTATCACAAATGAATGATCCTCTTAAAATGATAGCAGTGTGAAGGCTCTCTTCATGCCCCCGCTGGAGTTTTGGTGTTTTTAAAGACGAGCACATTTCCAGCAGCTCCAGTTCTGCTGGACCTCTGAACCATTATTGATTTTCATCTCCTCTCTCTGTTGCTCCTCACAGTTTTTCTCTTTTCCAGAGTCCAGCAAAACTGTTTTAACACTGCTGTCAACATCCCTGAGACATGTACAAGCCAAGATACTGAGCCTGTGCTTTTCAGTATTTTGCACCTGGTTTGTCACATTTTGTAAAATACCATCACTAACAGAGTTAACATGATTGAGAAACATCATTAATTGTGAGAAAACAAATATGAATTCTGGGAATCAAGAGGTTATAGAAGACTACAGTGTAATATATAGAACAATTGAACTGTATTTATAACTCAATAAAATAATTAAAAATTCATTAACTTTGAATTCAACATGGATGGACGAAACCAGCAAGTATGAAATGAAGTATTGGACCAAGCTGGAGCCCATTTAACATTCTCAATACATTTTACAGCATTAATTAATCTTGGTTAATGTTTCTACATATGTTGCGCTAATACATTTTACATGCATTAATGTTATAGAATTAACCCTTTTTGTAAAGTGTTACAATCTCTTACTCTCACCTGCTGCCCACCCTTTACCTCTCTCTCTCTCTCTCTCTCTCTCTGTAAATGGGCCATCATTATATGAGTATGTTTCTGCCTGTGGCTGTTGTTTAGCAGTTTGTGCTCAGCTCGTTTTTTGTTCGTGGTTTGCTCGGATGTGCCTGCAAGCTCTCCGAACTCCTCAGACCCTCACAGTGCCACTGAACTTCTCAAACCAGGAGGCAAAACTTTCCTCTGGATTTCTGTTTTGGTTGAACTGAAAATTTACATTGTTTTTTTTATATTTTCTGGGTTAAAGACATCATCTTCCAAACACTTGTTTGGGACTATAAACAAGCAACCAATACTGTAAGGTTGTATGTTTTAATTAACGTACTGTTTATTAAAACCAAGTCACATGGGTCTTGTCAGGGTTCTTTTATACACGTGTATAGTCGCGAGTGAACCACATTCAGTAGAAAAAAAACTACCAGCCTGAAACCTGTCCTTGCTTCCACATCCAAATGACTATTCTCAACATGGCTGTCATGTGACTAATGGATATTGGAATACATACTCTAGGTGTTTTTAGATGTGCTGAGTGGAAGGGTTTCTTTTGCGCTTTTATTCAGGCATGTATCGGGACGACCCTGTGCTGTATGTGCTGCTCAGGGTGAAATGGCTGTTGGAGATTGTTAGCAATTCCGGGAAGAGCTTCACAAACACACTATCCTTGTAAATTTGCAGCTATAGCCTTGAAAGACCCTTTGAATCAGCTTTTCAATACAGCCACTTTGGTGCCCTTTCTAGTGTCCTTAAAGAGATTTTTAGCAGTAGTATTATTAACAGTAATTGTATGGAAACAAGACCATCCTGTGGCCTTTACTAAGTTCCTCCGAGGGGCAAGAGAGGCCAAGATGGGCAAGGTAAGAGACGCCTAAATCTTTCTGATGGTACTTTTGTTGTTATATCATTCTATTTCCTTATATACTTTACTAAGAGATTTCTTAAAATATCTTCTTTTGTGTTCCACAGAAGAAAAAGTCAAACAGGTTTGGGATGACAATAGGGTGAGTAAATGACAAATGTTCATTTTTGGGTGAGCTTCTCTTTTGTTGGCAGTCATGATTTCACATTCGTATTTAAGACGTTTATAATTAACATCGGAAAGTTTTCCAGCTTAGTTTCAATAAAATGGTTTTAGGACGGGAGAAAGTTATGAAAGAGTTACAGTATGTTTTAATAATATAAAGAACTCTTTTATCTCAAAAGATCAAGGATTTTCTTTTAAGAATGATAAATATGAAAATGTGGCTCATTTTATCTGTCTTACAAAACATTAACAACTGAGTATGAGTAAAAATGAGCAGTAAAACAAGTTTATCAGGCATTAAATTGAAATCTGTTTAAAACTCAACGCAAAATGTGGAACAGTTTATTGTGATTGAAACTGTCTCACAGACTCAAAGTTCAGTGCAGCTCCATTGTGCAGTAGATACAAGCTTTAATTTGTTGTGTAATACATTTCAGAACATTATGTCACACACCCACACAACAGCAGAACAACAGAAGCAGAAAACAACACAACAAAAGAACTGAAGACAGCTGAACGGTACCAGACCCAAACTAAAGCTCACCTCACATCTGTCCTGTTCACCCAAACCATCAGCCAAGAAGATCCTGGAGAAGGTCTGACCCAGCAAATTTTTTAGGTTGTAAGAATGTTTTCGGAATGTTTACATTAAGCAGTTCATTAAAATTGTTATTTTGAATGTTCCAGAAATGTTCAAAACATCCAGATTTTTAGACATTGCTTGTTTTAAAATTGACATTGACATTGTTTTTAAAATGTTCCACTAACAACAGTTACATTGTTAAAGTTCTACTAACATTCGTGCAGGAATTTTGAGAGAACTTTTAGAGAATGTTAGTCAAGGTTTGATTGTGTTTTTCATGAATTATATATTTGAGTTATAATGTTTAAGCTATTTAAGTATAAATAGTTGGTGTAAGAATTTATGTGTTTACTATAAGCAAAACTTAAAAATTGTAAACTGTAAAAAAAGTAAAACTTGTAAAATATGGCTGTTGGTTACTCAGGAAGGTTTTTTTTGTTTCACCAGGTTCATGGTGGGCGAGCCAATAGACGAGACCCATCTGCTTTCTCTAGAAAATCAAATCATTTCAGTTGACTATGTTGACATCAGGGTAAGTGTGTTAAGATACGCTGGAGGCCTGGCTGTTAGGGCACGTGCTCCTGTCACATATATAACGCCTCAGAAAGAAAGTTTTAAAAAAAACTACATTAGTCAGGTACCTCCCAATTTACTAGTTACCCATTGGTAACTAGTTACAGAGTAAGCTATTTACCAAGCTTCAAAAGTGGATAAGTTACTATGCATGATTGTTGTTGCTGGTCTGCATCACAAGTAAAGAAGTTGTGATGATTATTGCAACTTAAATGGTGTCTCTCTTCTCCCAAAGTCATTTCCTGTGAAATTATCCAGGAGTTGCAGTGCAATAGCCGGAATGAGGAGCCAATCACGGGGGAATAATCCCTCTCTCCTGCCAATCTCAAAGTTTTAAACACCTCGTTTGGTGTCGAGAGGAATTTTAAACAGCTAACTGGTTGTTTCCATTGGAGACAGACGTATAGAGGGATTTATACCCTCTCTCACAAGATTAAAGATTCTCTCTCTCAATCACAT
>JAZGTK010015269.1:0-13295 GCA_036877625.1 Ambastaia sidthimunki
GATTACGTTTTAACGAATATTCATCGCGTGGTTTTATTTGGCTGTGACGCAGGAAAAGTTCGCTGTCATGGCCCTCAATGCCTTCGTGATGGAGAGCATGGCCTATCTCACCGCAGGCATGATGGATCGTCCCGGACTTCCAGACTGTTCTTTAGAGGCTGCCATGGTCAAGGTGATCAAACTTTACACCTGGAATCCACATCAGTTAAACTGTGTCATCCAATCAAAAAAAAGGACAGAAGCCCGTTTTCCAATCAGTGGCTGTTTCCAAACCAGGACAGGCATTATTTAACCATACAATGAGAGAAGGTAGTGGAAACCGCCCATTTATTTTGACAAATGTGGTAAAGAGAAACGTCTATCCTGGTTTGAAAAGTCCAGTAATTGAGAAACACCTCTTGTTTTGTGAAGACCCCAGTTTCACACACTTTGTACTGCTTCTGGAAGTTGGTTTATCTTCAGTGGTTTTGCAGGTCTTTAGTTCTGAGGGCAGCTGGATCTGTGTGAGTGAAGCTCTGCAGGTGTTAGGTGGGCTGGGCTTCACCAAGAACTTCCCCTACGAGCGTTACCTCAGGGACTGCCGCATCCTCCAGATATTTGAGGTACAGAGAAACAAGACTTTAAGAGTAATTTTAAGGTGATTATGATTTAAATTCTACTTGAACAAGCTTTAAAGCAGTGGATCTCAACCTTTTTGACTTCAAGACCCCCTCAATATTCACAACAATATTTGACGGCCTGCCCCACTCACAGAGAGTTAGAGTTTGACATGACTAGAAACATGTATAAGTACATGTTAAACAAATATATATATATATATATATAATTTTTTTTTTTTTAAATTGTTATAGCTTATTGTAATGCTTGTTTTGTCTTGTTTTAAATCATTTTATTGTCATTCTGAGGCCCCCCTTTAAGGTTTGTCTAGTGGGCCCTGATTCCCTGATTCAGAAAAACTCATTTAAAGCATTTAAAAATTATTTTAAACAAATACCTGTGATCACACATTCTATTTGAATGCAGTAAGCTGCTACATTCCTTGGCAATTACATGATGCTACTGTTAGAAAAATAAACAGTAAAATAATTGCATTTTTAAATTTGTGAAATACTATGACTTGTGCAGGCAATCTATGGCCACTAGGGGGCGTGTTATCACAAATGTAACGTTTCAGTATGAATGAGTAAAAACAATTAAATGAGTTAATATGGATTCATATCTTTTGTTTCTGCTTTCAGGGGACTAATGAAATTTTAAGGATGTTTGTGGCACTTACAGGAATGCAGTATGCTGGCAAAATATTAACAGCAAAAATAAAGTATGTAAGAAATTTGTTAACTTAAACACAAGGTTTTTAACTTTGTTATACTCTCTTAAATACAAGATGAATGAATGTAATTGTGTTGCTGTCTGATGTTTATTGTTTTCAGGGAGATGAAACAGGGAAATGTGGGCGTGGTTTTTGAGATCTTGGGGAAGAAGTTGAAGGGCTCGGTGGGGAAGGCAGACTTCGGACTGACCGGCAAGGATGGAGTAGTTCACCCCAGTCTGGCGGTACAAACCTGATTGTAATCAGATCAAATGAATAAAACGAGTGTATTTCAGGGCAGTAACAGCACTGCAGGCCTTTAAACGGTACGACCGACACAGTACCGTAAAGTGGTGTCGCCCTCACATCTGATCTCGCCTGGTTCTCCTGCCAGAAACATTTCATCACGCCGAATCTTTCTCTCTGATCTCTGTCTTAAACCAGTGTGGGCGAGTAATTGAGCCCAGCTCTGTTTCAGTCCAGTAATGATGTCATCTCTGTCTCACAGGAGAGCGCCAAAATGTTCGAGGAGAACGCCGCGCTCTTCAGTTCTACTGTGGAGAGCTTACTGTATCGATACGGAAAGGTAAAATCTCGCATGGGACAATTTTATAAATTGCACGAAGCAATTTTTATAAATTGCACAAAACACTGAATTTATGACCCTCAGTCCCGCGTCCCAGGAGATGGAAACGTTTCTGCCAAAGTAAATTTCACCCTCAGGCCGTTTTTCGTTCTTCCTGCATAAAATTAGATATTTTTCACGTAAACCTCGTTTTTCGTCCCATCGATCTCACATTTTGTCCGCCATCGTTTTGTGGCTAGTTTGGACGCTAACGCGAAGTGAAACTTTTTTATACGTTGAACGTGTCGCGCTGTGCGGCGGTTGTAATAGTTTAGGTTGCCATAGCAACATGCACGGTAATTAGCGTGGGCCCTACGGCGCTGCTGGGACCTTCCCTCTGGTCCCTGCTTTCCTGTTGGGCTGAGGTAATGCTCATGTGCGTCGCAGCTGCGCTCACTGTCTTTTTCTCAGTGAACGTCTGTGTGGCCGTGCTGTTGTAATCAGACTGCAGTCGCTAGAGAGCAGGCTGGAAACGTTTCAGATTTCCACGCACAGTTTTCAGTTGGAGCGCACCGCATTTCATCTTCATTCATTCTCATTTGCAGGAAACGTTTAAAGGAATAAATCTCCCCGCCGCAGTGTTTTGACTGCATGCGGTGTGTAATATGAACTGCAGGAAAGCAGGCGCAGGACACGCTCGTGTTTTTATGCCTATTACCGTTAGCGCGGCCTCGTTCTGTCCTACTTTTGATGACCTAGATCAGCAAAAACATCATAGCATAAAATGCACATACTGTGTAATTGTGTAATCTGCGTTTACGTGTTTGTTTCATTGTAATTGTAGATACACCGCTAGTTAAAGATTCAGAATGCCGCCGCTAGCATTTTAGAATACTACTGTTTTTTCATCAAAGTAACCACATTTTTACCAGAATTACAGCATTTTTATGAACTTTTCATAAACTTTATTGTTACTTTATCTCTTCCTCTAGAGACAGGAAGCTGTTCCTGTTGAGACAGGAAGTTGTAATATCACTATTAGATTTGTGTTAATTGATTTGTTTCAGACTATCGTTGATGAGCAGCTGGTTCTCAAGAAAGTTGCAGATGTGCTGATTAATCTCTATGCCATGACAGCCGTCCTGTCCCGCACCAGTCGCTCCATAAGCATCGGCCTGCGCAACCACGACCATGAGGTAACAAAGCCTCTAGTAGCTCAGATGACTCACTCTTACACCTTTTTACTGAGGTCACCGGGTCGGCTTCAAAACAAGCCAGAGTGAGAAAGCTCCAGGAACCAAAACAGTCTATGGCTCAGTGTTTAGAAGTGTTTACATAGATAAAAGTAGAAATACAACTTGTTTGTGCTTGTAGATGTTCCAGTATGTCAAATAATGTATAATAATTTCTCAGATGTTGAATTTTAATGTACACGAAGGCGGGGCATTTCAGTAATTTTTAATTTACATCGACAACTCTGAGTGTTTAATTAGACTATTTTGATTTTGCATGAGAGAAACAATTAACAAAAACAATTTAATGACTTGTCATGCTGTGACCATGTTGCTAGCTTGCATGTTGTCTTTAATATAGCACATAAAAAAATTCTATTATGCTATAAATGCTGATTTATATATTTCTGTTTAATTTTTCCTGTCAGTTTTTTTTCCACGTTAAGTTGTTTCTCTTAGGTCAGCGTAAAATAATTTGGCAACAGAAACCTCATTATCAAGAAAATGTGCTAGCATGTTAGTTTTGTTTGCATGCTAGGCTCCGTTTCAACTCATTTAAAGCATACTGGCTCTTTAGGTGCTGCTCACCAACACTTTCTGCAAGGACGCCTATTTCAAGAACAACTTCATGATGACTCAGCTTCAAAAAAGTGAGTAAAATGCACTGCTGTAATTGATACCAGCCCCCTCATTTTATTGCATAGCAAGACAAAACACTTGCACATGTTGTAGAATTTCCCCCACGACCTAACAAACCATAAGTCCGTCGCTAACACTTGCATGCGCTCCTCATACTGTTCCAATTACGCCCCACCTAATAACTCCAGTCAGTTGTATAGATTAGATCAGAGCATGTATTCAGATGTCATTTAGTGAATGGATTGGGGTGCTTTTCAGATTCCCCGGAGAGCAATGATGCCAACATAAAGAAGATCGCCCAGGAGGTGTTGGCAAAGAGGGCGTATATCTGCTCACATCCTCTAGACAGAACTTACTGAACTGTGTCTTGTGACATCAGAAGGACGCCTGGATGCCCTGCATTCTGATTGGGTGGCAAAACACGGCCCCTGACACTCATTGAGTGGTGGTCTTGTTGAAGGTCTTTCTACAATCTTCATCCAGAGTATCTGAGTTTAACCCACTCTAACTTGAGATGTTAACTATAAATAACTTGTATTTTTGTTTATTTCATTTATTGTTTTATTAAAAATGTCTCAAGTATTGAGTGATCTATATTTCTCCCAGTAATACCATACAGACTAAGCCTCATTGTATAACATTGGTGTAGACTTTTCTGCCAGTGTTTTTGTTTCTTTGTATAGCAATAATATGTCAAGCGTTCTTACTGTACCGCCAAAGTGCTGCTTAATTTTGTTTAATAACATTAAAGGGAAGTTGTAGAGCAAGGCTTTTACTGCACGTGTAGGGTGAAGTCTTTGATGGTCCTCGTCTCTGTGATGTTTCTGTTGTGTTTGAAGTGGGTAGTTATCATACGGGTGTCATCTGGGACATCAGCAGGTTTCTGAAAGGTGTGTGTTCTTCTGTTTTCATCTGTAAGGGGCGGAGCAACTCGTTTGTACAGGAATGAATGTGGCCTCCAGTAATCTCTGTTTAAAATTCAAAAAATGAACGTCAAATTGTGTTTTCAGTTTTGTGTTTCTGTGCTTTAAAGACCTTTTAAGCTTTCGTAACACAGGCAACGAAATATTAAACGATTATTAAAATAGAAAACGAAAAGCGAAACGATTTTTTCTAACCTGAAGTGGAACTTGCTGTAGAGGGATGGGTGTCTTGGGATGGTGTTTTTGTCCCAGCTCAGACTGTGGTTCTGAAAGGGTCCAGGAGCAAATGGAATATTGGCTTCTCTCTCAACTGAGTCGGCTGGATCAGGATGCTGGACCACAGAAGTAACTGGAATGGGCTGGGGAAAAAAGAGGGATTAGGTCTCACATAGCAATCTTAAGCTGTTTTAGGGCATACTGACATGTGTTCCTGAGTGCTTATCCAGGATATCCATCACTTAGATGGAATAAGGTTCAGACCATGTGACTTCCAAATCATTTGGGTTCAAAATAAAAGTTAAATTAACATTACACCCTTTTCAGAATCGTATTTGATTTTATCAAAGTGGAAAATGAAAGCGTTACCTTTAAAACTATTCCTGCTTTTTTCAGAGAATATTTCATGGGTTTGTCCTTCAGAATATCTTCTAGTTTGTTCAGATCTGCTCTCTTCATGTGACACTTAAACTCTGGAACTCTTCCATTTTCTTCCAATAACAATATTTTCCTCATCCATCTGTTATACTGAGCGTGTGCAGCCTGTAGCTGCTCCTCACGTAGAGTTTCTCCTGAGGAAAATCAAACAAAGCAAAATAAGCGTGCATTAAACTTCTGGCATAGTTCTGATTAAAGGTAGGGTACATCATTTCTGAGAGGCTAGCATTAAAAGCATGAGATCCGCCACACCTCCAAAACACAAACAGATAATTTTATAAAGTAAGATAAAGTAAGACGTGCTATCATTGCATTCAGGGCTGTGTCTTCCAAAGAAGCTATGTAAATAAATTTAGACTACTTAGTGATTGCTATCAGGATGTGAAGAGACTTAACAAATAAAAACCATCATAACAAAAGATATTTCTGGAACAAATCGCCTACCCATCCTGTCTTTAAGGATGCTGACAGTTGTGAAAATGTCTGTTAGAGGGACAAATTATTTTAGGTTGGCCTGCAACCAAGTAAAATTCAGTGCATGCTACTAGTAATACTAATAGCTAGTTGTACAATGAAAATAAGGCCATTAATTTTGGTTTCTGTGATTTTAATTACATTTTTAGTCACGTGAAGTGGGACATTACCAGCCAAGTAGATGCTCAGGGGGAATTCTGGACCAAACGGCAGCTGCGGCTGGGAATAAAGTTCAAAATCCTGATGTCTATGGATCCATGGCAGTCTGGCTCTGGAAAGACTCGGCTTCAGTTTGTTTCCATGGAGAACGTTTTCTCTCCAAGGCTAAAGGTGGGAGTGGACAGAAATAATGACAATTCAACAAAATCAAAGAGAACTTATCGTAACAAATTAGCGCTGTTGAAAACATGCATTGAACATTTCAGTTGTTTAAAGAGAAGAAACTGCTAATGATAACATCAATCTTTCTGCGTTTTTGGGCGCTACGCTCATGTTTTACAGGGAATAATAAATTACAGATTTTGAAAAGCAGATAAATCAATTTCAGGCCAGCACATGCATCTAGATAACACAAGGCAAGCCATGACTCAGTCAGCATTAGCCCTGTCACAAGACATGCAACTAAATATCCCTAAAGATCGGGGGTCTGTAAAGAAGTGGCACTGAAAGTAAACATCAGTAAAACTCTATCTTCTTGCTTAAGAACTTAGGAATGCTCATAAAGTTGACATTGCAATGAGAGGGAAACATGACACAGATGGGGCAACAGTGGTACGATGTGACCGCAAGGGCACCTTTCTTAGTTCTTCTATTCGTGCATCGTCTGGTCGTTTTGGATGATGGTTCGATTCAATACTGCTTCTAAAGCCGGGGTAGATGAAGGGAATGCAAATGGAAATCTAAATAGAGAAAAAATTGTGAGTTTTACTTTAATGTAGAGTTTAGCATTTTACCTACTGTACTTTGTCCAACCCAACATCAATGGAGATATTATGTATAACAGTAAATCAGCAAAAGGCTGTATTTATGTGTCAAGATTGTCAGTTATTTATACTATGTCTCGGTGTAGTTGTTCGTTGCCCTGAGCTGAGTTCACGGTTCGAACGTTGTGTGAATTAATTGGTTGTGCATCATCAACATTGTCCAAAAGTGCATTAGGCTTTGATTTTTGTAAGTCACTGCTGGCCCTGTGGATATCTTCAATATTGGCCTGAAATACATTATTGCATATGGCAAATTATTATTATTCATTTTCTAGGAGAACAATTATTTTACCAACTTGTTAGAAAATAATGAATCACCTGAATGAAGTCTTTTACATTGTGACCCAGCTGCTGTTTCCACTGGAGATATTCTGTGTTGAAGTTATCAAGAGGTGTGTGGTTTCTCCTACTGATGGTGTGATGATCCGGTATGTCCTGAGGTTTCTCTGAGGTCTTTGTCTCCAGTTTTAACTTCCCTCTTTCAAAAACCAATCCAAACTTCTTGCTTAAACTAAGAACCATGTCAGCTGACGGGAAAAGGTTGTTGTGTACTGCTTCCTTAAGCTTCTTGGCTTGGCAGAGGTGGCTTATTCTAAAATGTGATCAGTTAAAAATGGAACAGTTTCCAATATTAGTTTCAATATTAGTATATTCCAATATTACAACTATGATACTCTAGGTTTAGCAAACAAAGGTTTTATTTAAATTTATTGTTGTGATGTCTTGTTACCCTGTAGTCAAAAAGTGCAATTAGCAAGCACAAACAATAATACTGTTAGTCTGTTTATTGAGGTTTCTCCTACAGAGAAAAACGTGCCACACTGGGAAAGCAAAGACAAACTGCATCTTGTGTGAAATTGATTTTACCGTTTCATGGCTTGGAGGCAACTGTGAGGCACCATGTTTCTGATAAACAGCAGAGGTTCACTCATGATGGTCTCAAGTGGCTTCAGAAGGTAAATGGGAGTCAGACCCACATCAAGCGTGTCATAGAGACGCTCGGAGAAGCTGAAGTCTGAGTTATACAGCACAGTCACCTGTTCCCCCTCATCTCCATCCAGCCTGGAAAAGATCAGATCGGTCTGTATGATCTTCAGGAATTTTGCGTTGCTGTATATTGGTGAATTTTGTGCACACATGGAAGCGTTTTAAATGATGACTTTCTTACTTTATTGGCACTTTGGTCCACAGTCGTTTGACGGCTTGATCTTTTAATCCTTCCAGAACAAAAAGGTGTAGAGCTTTATCCATCATATGAAACCCAGTGAGAACATTCCGGGTTTTGTTCTCTCTGTCTTTGGCACTCATTTTATGACCAGAAAGGACCCGTTCAATTGTTTCCTCTGGATAACAGTCTAGCTGGAAAGCTTCTGAATTGACTTGTAGAATTTCAGATGTCAGTTTGGTTAAGACAGATGAATTATTGTATTTAAAAACATATATGATGCGACCAAAGGGGCAATCTTCTTCACTTTTGATGTCCTCAAGATGTAGGGGAGATGCTATTTCCACCTGAACTTTTAGATAGGAGTCAGCTTCTAGATAATGACCCATTGGCATAGAGATATCTGAAGGAACTTCAAAGGAACCTATCTGAAGTTTAGTTCTCTCTTTACTTTGCTCAGTAGCAGAACATCTAATAGGCAATTTGAGCTTTAAATATTGGCATCCTGTTAAAAGATCTGAAAGATCTAGTTTTGCAATGCCATATGGATCACAGAGTTTTGTCTGTTTGGTGATACCTAGATCCACACTTGCTAGTTTTCCATCACTGGGGTCGGTGCCAAACACAGCTGGAGGTCTTGAGGGTTTTTCGAATTTTCTATCGCGATCGTGGACTTCGATCTCTAAGGGTGGACCTCTGAGGAACTCATGTAGCTGTCCGGGACTAAGTAGACCAGTAAAAATCACATTTGTATCTTTTAAGTAGATATTAGGGTTGTGATCATGGCCTCTGGTTCTGTAAACAGGCATGTTGTGGAACTTGTACTGGCAGTACACAGGAAGACATTTTTCCTATTGAAACAGAAATGTGATTATTACCCCAGCAAACCTGAAGTGACTTTTTACTAAATATAACTGATCATTTTAGAAAAGGCATCGTGTTGGTTATAATATCTATATGGGGCTCACATCAAAAATAAATATCACAACAGACAGAGCGTTGTATTAACTGTATACCTTAAGTATATGAAAGGGAACTGGAGAGGATGGTAAAGATGAAGCAGACAAAATTGTGATGACCAGCGGGTTAAGTTCAGCCTTTAGCTGTTTAGATATAAGAGGCTGATCCAGAGTGACGCTCCAGAATCCCTCATTCACTTCTCTAGAACAGGATCCCAGGCAGTCAGTAAGTGTCATTGCCCCTAATAAATAAAGTACATGTTAAAAGTGATGATAGCTGACACTCAACACAATATTAAACAACTCTGGAATGCTAAATTCTTTATTTAGTATTAAATATAATGACCAGGTGACTGACAGACATACTCTTAAAAATAAAGGGTTTAATAGGTTATTAACAGCGATGCCATAGAAAAAACACTTTTGGTTCCCCAAAGAACATTTTTTTCTTTCTTTTATTTTTATAGTTCAAAGAACCACTGCAAAAAACCTTTTTTGAAAGTTTTTCTATGTGAAGCACATTTTTTGTATATTGCTCATGAGGATTCTGTAAATAATTCATAACAGTTCTGAAAAGTAAGCAGGATTGGATAATAGCCTCCACCCTATAAATACCAAATCCTGCAATGAAAGTAGCTACATGTGATTTGTCTGGCTTGGCTTTATGGAAGCGAGGCTAACATATTTCCTAAGTGAAGGCTTTCATCAGGAGCTCCTGCTGGGGCTCTGAATGAGACACATCAAAAGCTAAAGAAGCAGTCGGACGCCTCTGATTGGTGCCATTCCACAGCCAATTAGAGGCTAAGTAGCACCGACCCTGCAGAGAAGCCCCTTACACAACTCCGCCCCACCGTGCTCAGGCTAAGAGAAACAGCCCCTAAATAACTGCTGAAGTCATGCACTGAATTATATAAACATACCACTCACTTATAGGAAGCCTATGGATGGGAGCCATAATGGCGGGTGAATGCAACAGCTTACTAATGGTGGTATAAGGGACATAAAAGTCATTCACTGTTACTAAAAACACCATTATTAACCAATAATAAGGCCTTCTTGGAAACCACTTGTTTCTCAAAGGTGATGCCAATACAAGTGTGAGGGTGTATAATTATACACACACTTTAAATTTTTCAGAAGGTGCCCAGCAGAAATTACCTGCAAGGAGAGAAGCTAAACTGAGCTCCAATGAGGCTGCCTCCATCTGCGGTCTGGCCTCTAGGAGTTCTGAATTCTCCAGGGTTGCTTTTAGGAAGAGCATCTTCTTAGCTGGCAGTATTTTGCTCTTATCTTTAGCCAAACCACACTTAACAGGCACTGAGTTCAGACAAGCATACATGACAAGCACTGAGTGATAATCAAGAGTCATAATGATGTGACAGACCTGAGAAGAATAAGATGAGGTCATTTTTTATATTGTGTAACTGTATCAAGCAATTTGATGAAGAAGTAGTTTTTGCCTAACTTTTGCCTCGCTATCGCCATCTCTGTTTGAAGCATAAAATTGCAGGTTACTTTACATGTGTTAAAGTCAAATGAAGTTTCCCCATGAAATTTTAAATCATTATTATAAATTTATAGTTGGGTATTGGGGTCAAGTTAGGAGATTGTGTGGAACACTGATGTGTCATGTACTTGCTCAATAACTGATTTTTGTTCATTTTAACCTCAAAAGATACGGATTGCAGTTTTAAATAATAGATTAATAAATGCTTGAGGGGCTTTTATAATGGTGGAGGATTCAAATTCAGCTGTAGGTTTTCACAAAAAAAGAGGAACCATTTATTTTATGCATCGGGTTGATGTTTTTATTCAAGGTCCTATTTGATTGATCAGTTTATGTGTGTCTTTGGAATCTAAACAAATATATGTTGTTGCAAATCAATAATCTTTCATGATTGTGTAAACATTCGTACCTGTGGCACAGTTAAGTTCAGAATGCTTCTTAAAGTCATCTACTGGAACTCTGTGGTGTTTTAAAGATGTCTGAGATCTTAGGTTTTCCTTCTCATACATGGTTCTCAGCTTCCAAACCATCTTCTTAATGCCAGCTTTAAAAATATTTGTGAGAACTTTGTCAGTTTTTGTCAGTTTTCAAACGTCAAAGCAAGATTTGGCACAAACTGAGGAAAGATGAGGAGAACGTTTTTTACTGTAATTCTTTACTTTATTGTAAATTTAATAGAATCTAAATCTAATGATTTCTAATAGAAGACCGTACCCATTTGATCTGGATCTTCTCCAGATCTCACTGGTGGCAATCTGAAGGCTTTAGGTCTGTCATTCCAGGCTTTGAAGGACACCTTATCTTTGCTGTCCCACACTCTGATGGTGATCTTATGCGAAGCCATTTTAATGATGAGCTCTCTGGTCACATTTAGTTTCAAAGTGTAAGACCAGCCCACCCACACCTGGTTTCCTTCTCGCCATGGCTTTAGCACCTTGTCATGAAGTACAGCACACAATCTTATCACATATTATGATGTACTGCATCTCAGTGAGACAAATTAAATTGATACATTCGATAATGTCAACAAAAATTACTGATTAAAACTCTTTTAAATTCTTATCACACTCACTAATTCTTTGTACTTTTTAAGTGGTAGACAAAAAATGTTCACAGCAAGACACACAATAGAGTCTGCAGGGGTCATTAACTGATACCCTAAACCAGCTTTCATTGCGTCAGTGATGCAAAACATTATGCATAATTCATTACCATACATTTACACCAACACCTGTTTAGATATCAAGGAAAAGACAAAGTTGTTTAGTTCATTTACATTTATGGATTTTACAGACGCTTAAAAGCAACTTACAGTCCATTCAAGCTATACAGTTTATCACTACATAAGTTCCTTGGGAATCGAACCCACAACCTTTGCACTGCTAACGCAATGGAGCTACAGAAACACTAGTACTTGGTGCAATTCTACAGTACATATAAATTAATGATAGTTT
The DNA here is from genome assembly GCA_036877625.1 of Ambastaia sidthimunki. Classification (NCBI taxonomy): domain Eukaryota; kingdom Metazoa; phylum Chordata; class Actinopteri; order Cypriniformes; family Botiidae; genus Ambastaia; species Ambastaia sidthimunki. Next base: position 11,865 of record JAZGTK010015269.1, read on the forward strand.
ACAAAATCACACTATGACCTCACAACTAATTTACATAATACCAGTAATTCACCTTAGTGTCATTATCCATGTAGATCTTAGCTGCCAGGCCAAACATCACTAGATCCACTCTGGTTGGCTCAGGGTCATCAGGAAGTAAATTGTACTCAATGCAGTAATACCCATCAGCCCTCGGGGCCTCCAGTACCTCACTAAACGCTTCTTTTTTTGACTCCTTTTTCCTTTTATCAGACATGCCTAAAGTTTCCTCATCCTCCTCTTGATTGGAAAAATAACATTAAAATCACAGAATTTCTGGTTTCGTATAAAACATGACCATGCAAACTTATCAAGGCTGAAACAATGAGCATCAAATCATGCTACCGTACCTTTAAGAATGGCTATTGCAATGTTGACTGTACAGGTTACTGTATAACAAGAGTCAGTTTGTTCCACCAGAGAGCTGGTCTCTGATATTCCCATATCAAAGTCTTCGCTGTTGTCACTCTCAGCTCCACTGTCTGTGAGTGGTGTAGTGTTTACAGACAGATCTTTGAGCGAGCCGGTGTCATCAGGTGACTCTGTAGAGTCAGTGGGCTCCACTGGGGTCCAGGTATCCTGGTCCTGAAAGGGGGCGCATTAAAACTGTTCAAAGAAATACTTTGACACTACAGTGATAAAACAATAATGTAAATTCTCTTGTACTACCATGTCCAAAAGCAATGGAAGTACAAGAATAGCTGCTGTTCAGTGAAATATCAGATTTTGTGAGAAAGTGTAGCTATGGTTTCATGAAACATTTAAAACTGCATATCAGAAGCATGTTATATATTAAAAAATGATTTTGGCACATAGCATTGCATTGCACGTAAAAAAATCACCAGTATCTTATTTTATCTTTTCAATTTAATCCTAATGTTTAATAGAAGTTATTATTTTATACATTTAAACATAAAACCCACCATAAGTGCAGTTTTTAAGTATTCTACCTGCTGCTGTTTTTCCGTTTCCATTGGAAAATCGCGATCTGACTGTCGCATAACTTTGTCATGTTGTCTTGTGTTATATGGAAGGTTTTGCGTCGCCATGACAACCGAAGTCGCGCAACACAATGAAGCGCTCGAGCTGCGGTAAATAGGAAACGACGCGCGGCTCATGAAACACTACAGTGAGCAACACTTACATTGTGCCATATTGACATCCGACTCACTTCAACGCTTCAAAAGCTCGTTAGGGTTGAAAGAAAGACATTATTTACCGAGTACAAAGTGTAACTCCTATGCAAGGGGCATCTTCTGATAAGGCAATGTATGTTTACAAAAAAACCTAAACAATTTTTAGTTGTCAAATTATTGGATTGTATAACATAAATATGGATAAGTATTGGATAGGTATGGTAAACTATACCTGCAGTTTGTTACTTAATGCATTACTTTACGCAAGTCCCAAAAT
>JAZGTK010015270.1:0-13294 GCA_036877625.1 Ambastaia sidthimunki
TAAAACTTTAAAAAACAAAAAGAATGATCTGAATCTATCCCATTTCAACAATGCATCTTATTTTACCATATACAGTATATCAAAGGATAGCTGTATTTCCTAACTCATGTGCAATACTGCTGAGAGATTTGTTCTGAATGGTAGAAATGTACACTTTGTGTTAGCTTGTGCGTGAACCAAAAACAAGTACTAAATGAAATTATTTTTCTTGTGCATAGCAGTAATTTTGATCACTGTGCTTTTCAAATGTCTGATGATCTAAATAACAATATTAGCACAATGTTGAATAGTTTGATCTGATCTGATTTGCTTTGTTTTATATTATGCCAAACATTAATTCCTTTTTGGGCCTTCTGTCATCCACAGAGAAGAGGCTAACAATTGTGCTTATGGTGATAATACTTCAAAGAGCCTTAAAATGGAGGTAAAATACAGTACAGGCCCTTATTACGTACTCATGCTGTACTGTTTTAAGTGATGTGATTAACAAACCATCTTGTTGGACTGGTTCCAGCAATAGCCGACAGAAAGTTGATCGCTCTTGCTCTCCTGAGGTATTTAATGCAAGTTTATCTCACTATCCTGTGTTTAAGAGTTTGTGTTAAGGCTATGAGAGTGAGGATATTTATGACACCTGTTTTTCACATGTACATGTTCTGTATATGACCTGTAAATCTCTCTGTGGATGTAAAAAATGAGTTTAATATAATAGGATTTTAAGAGAACGTTTCTGTCTGATAGAAGACATTACACTATATCAACCTACCCAGTGTGCCAAATGATATGACTTATAACTTTATGTACAGTATTTTCTTAATATTTTCCTATACTGTAGCATACAAGGTTGTGAATTGTATACCACTTTTAGTCAGGTTTTACCCTCCTCTTCTTTTTAAACTTATTGGTGAGCACTTGTCTGCTAAAAAGTCCAAGCACATGTTTCTGCAATAATGCTGTAGCTTGAACTGAAAGGTCTTAGTTTATTTGGTGTCTTTAAAATGCATGTTGTTCTTCCAAAAGAAATGAGCAGAATGAATCATGAGAGGTCTGCGAGTGAGGGTGAGAGGTGTCTTGTCCTCTTACATTTGAAGGCTACGTATTTGGATGCAAATACAAATGTGTATACTGTATTTCTGTGAATAGGATGTTCGGCATGTATTATCAAATAAAAGAATACATATCTACACAACATTGTGGTTCTTATTGCCATAAAGGGAAATTACAGTCCACTCCACGTCTAACTGGTGTATTTAGACATATAGGATATTAAGAGCAAATCAACACAGCTGAGGCAGGAACCACTAACCTCAGCCAGTGTATATATTATTTCCTGTTATCATGTAACTACTTAAATAAATGACAATGAATAATAAATAATATTCTCTTTTAATTTCAGTTATATGTCTTGGCAATTGTATTCCTTCTTTATGGTTAATTGATGGGTGTTGAGTATGTTGCATATAGCCCACACAGTTTATCAGTTGCTTTGATTTAAAAAAAATATTTGTTTTACTTTAGTTTAACTGAATGGACTAAAGAATAATGTAGAATAACCGCACACGTCACATATCTAATCGGTGTCTTATTATGAAACAGTATTACTGTATTTCATAATAAGAGAATATCGTCAGATTTATTGTGACATGTTTACGAGACTTTATGCACCATACTCGAGAGCTTCTTCGAGTGCCAAGGAAGTGTTTATCTTCAAGATCCAGAACTATCTGATCCTTTTTGAGATCGGAAATGACGTGCAGATTTCCTAAAACATAAGCCTGACGCAGTACACTACATAGGGCTGCTTGCACCGTCGTTGTTGCGACATGGGGAGGCGTTGAAGTTCACTTGTAGTTCACGACAAGGTACATTCTGTTCCTCAAAAACAGACACGTGTGCGTGGAGGTGGTTGAATTTAAATAACAACAACGTGACTCGGTCTGTATTGACAGTGTTGTTAAAAACAGAATATGATTTGCTGGACATGTGTTAACGTGTTTCGTGCGTGGTCACCCGAAAAGGAAATCAAAACAAACAACTCATCTAACCCCACGGGTTCCTCTGCTGTGATGAAATCCCATTTCCTACCATTAAAAACCTACATAGAAATGTAAATACGTCAGACATGTATATACAGCAGCTTATATAGTATAATCGAGCATTATTTAGACGGCAACAGTTTATATACTGTTAGAAATGTCTGTATTATTTAAAGCATTATTAAAGTGTTCAGTACATTGTGCCCCATTTTAAGGGAATGTGGTCAAGTTTTAAGTAAACTTGATGTGAATAGTAATAAATTCTGCCGTGCGTGCCTAAACTCATAAACCACTCAGAGGGTCGTGAGTGTTTTTCCCCTTGTTGTCAGTATTTTTCCCAGAATTGTGTTTCACCGTGGAGCTCCTTATGTCCGGAGATTACTCCGAAAAGAGTCGTGTTACGTTTTCTCCCATTGGCTGTTAGTTTCTTCTCCAATAGCACCTCACAAGCGCCCGCCTCACAGTTTCTACTGTGCAGGCTGTTGTGGGACAGCATGCATGCTAAAGTAACTATATTTAAAGCCCTTTACATTTAAAACGTGAGTTTCATGTATTCGCTATCATTTCCATGAAAGCCGATGGATAAAGCAAGAAATTTCACGTCTAACATAGATAGCTGCCTTCTAGGAAATTGATTTACTGCTCTTTCCCCTTAACGTTCCTGTGAACCAGCGCAGAGTTCATTTGACAACGGCCCTATAGTTTATGCTGATATGTAACCTGCATGATCTATTTATCATATCGGTGTGGTTTATTTACAGATTTTGTTGTATGCGTATATGCAAATATGTGCATATTTCTGTTTCAAGCATGCTGTTAATACAAGCCATTAAAAAGCTATCTAGGCATTTGACATTTACCATCTAGTGTGGCTTTTACTAAATGTCAGTAAGATACTTCTCAGCTTTAGTCACATAGTACACATATCTAGAATATTAACTAACATTATAAGAGTGCACCGAGTACACGGGTGCCCACTACGCTATAGGCGCACACTACTGTTAGTTCCTGGTATGTCAGTACGCCCTTCATCCGATACTCAGAACACTATTGGATCCTTGAACCTTCAATCTCATGGTACCTAGGTGATTCCTGGTAGTGCATTCAAGGGGACGCTTTGGACTCCAACACCAATCAGTGGAGAGCTTCATGATGACACCTTGGGATTCCGCGAAGTAGTTTCTTTCAGTAGGGAACGGAAAACAGCGGCACCGAGTTGGCGCACTTATGAGCGAAGAAAGAAATGACAGCACGCAAAGTTTTAGCGCATTCTGATTTGGTTTATTTAGCATTGGAATAAACATTGAGATTTTCCTCGATAACCTGCGCGTAGACACAAGCGATCAGGTTTAGAAACGTGCTTTTTTCCTCCTCGTCTGGAATATTTATACGGCGCACTAACCTCCTAATCACATTGGGAAAGACACGTGTAGGCGCAAAGCCACGTTTTCTGTAGTCATCTGTATCCAGCTGCGCATATGATGAGAAACTGCGACCTTTTCATGCCATAAGCTTTAGTTGGGAAAAAAGTGTTGTTTTAATTATTCGGGTAGATTACTTATCAGTTTACAAGGAGGATTTTGTGTAATTATGACGGAAGTTGATATTGCAGCAAAACCTTTGGTGCCGGTGTCAGACGCTTTGAGCAGTGACTGCTCAGACAAACTAGCCGGCGAGGAGGGACCTGGAGACAGTCAGGAGAGTCGGACTCTACTCATGGTGGCGATGATTCTGCTGGACCTAAACCAATGTAACCCGTGCACTCGTGGCAGTGGCATCGGCACCAAATGCATGGTCGACAGCGATGCGGAGAATCAAGCCGGCGTGAGAGAGAACCGGGAAAAACGCATCAGTGCGTTTACGGAGCGCTGCAGGGTTAAAAGGACACGGAAAAGACAATCCGGGCATGTTGCAACCGAGAAGAGACACTGTTGTCCGTATGCTGGCTGTGGTAAAATATATGGCAAATCGTCTCATCTTAAGGCGCACTTCAGAGTACACACCGGTAAGAAATTCAATGTGGACTGTTGAATTGCTTATGTAAACAGTGATTTATTTTAGTAATGCCAATAATTAAATGCCAGTATAATGCCAGTATAAATCTGTCATCCGTTATTGCACTTGTTCTTTAAAACAATGCGGTTTCGGGAATTGCAACTCTTGTTGCGGTGGGTGTAACCGCGGGCGGAGCGCAAGGGTACACATGAGGGCGGAACGGAACACTTTGTTACTAATCAGTGTAAGCAAACAGTTCCCTGCGTTCCTTAGTCCACATTGTTTGGCTGGAAACACGGTGTGATCATGAATTGTGTAATAGCGTCGTTACGAAAGTAGTCTATTTGTATTTAGGCTTGTTCATTAGCAGCCCACTGATTCGATTGAAACCGTATCGAGAATAACTTATATAGCCATAAAATTATTTTTATTGTATTTTATTCCAGTTTCGTCTCGACTTGCGTCGTAGTGACTGGTTCTTAATGATCCGCATACTTCAATGCGACACCCCATAATAACCGCATGTAACCTATTAACGAAACGATTACGTCACAAACACACCTCCTGTATCCACTGTTGTAAACATCCGGCACGTGGTGCCGCATTGGAGCCAGGCGCAGCCCCTCCCAACGATTCAACATGTCACAACTAAGGAATAAAATGCATTGCTTATGCGTATCATGTTGTGTTCTTTTTATTCTTATAACAGCAACTTATTAAAATACTTTGGAAAATGCAATTGTTTTCTGATTGTCTTTTCTTTGGGTGGCTGGTTGTGTAGGTGAGAGACCCTTTCATTGTACCTGGCCGGGCTGTGCGAAGAAATTCTCACGCTCTGACGAGCTGACGCGACACTTCCGCACGCACACCGGGGAGAAGCGTTTCACGTGTCCGCTCTGCGACAAATGCTTTATGCGAAGCGACCACCTCACCAAACACGCCCGCAGACACGTCGGTTTCCACCCCAGTATGCTACAAGCCCCCACTGGCCGCAGACGACGCTCCTCAGCGTCCACATCATCCTCTGGGTCCGGCGATCACATGTCAGCAGGTCTTTGAGAAACAACATCATATCCTCAATGGGACGAACAGAAATCACCAACAATTATCAAGGCAGAAACAATGTAATGAACATTTAGTCCAAGGTTACTTCAAATAAACAGTGATATGTATAACTATGTACATACCATAAAAAGGGGTTGATCTCAATACTGAAGAGAGATTCACCTAGGCTCATACACGACCCATATGTGTCAAGGGAACATGAATGTATTTTGCATACAGACATTTAGGCAAAATACTGTGCGTTGTAAAACGGCGTATTAATGGCCATACTAAAGTGTCTCGGAATTAATTGTTTAATGCATCGTGGCATTTAACATTAATTTTTCAATTTTCAAAACATTTCCAATTCTCTTTCAGTACAAATTAACTATTAGGTACTTGAGACTTCGCTTAGTGTGAGGTTTTACTTTTTTAAATCTTGCTTTCGTGTTTAGTCAGTGTCAGGGACTTCTGACATAGCCATATCTTACTGACATATCTTAATATCACTAATGCAATAGATTGAAGCTTATTTTAAGATGTTTAACACTGAAGAGACACTTTATTATTATAAAGATACACGTCGTTTTCAGCCTCTGTAATGGTGACGTCAGGTTCAGTCATTAATACAGTACATCACCGCCATCTACAGGTGAATTATGGGAAAACATGAATTGTCTGACCGCATGACTTGTGCTTGAAAACTGCGGCCACATTCACTAACTTTCGTCACTGCTCTTTACTTGAAATACCTATTCATGTAATTTAAATTTAGATTCAGTGTGAATCTACCGCGATGACAGACATTGTGCTTCACAGAGACATAAGCACAAACCGAATTTTACATGTGAATTATACTCAACGATAGACGTGCATCTGTTGGACCTTTGTTCAAAAGCAGTTGTGTTATTTTTTTATATGTGTTTTGTATTATGATTTATTGATCAAAAGACTTTTATTGCCGCAGAATGTCTGTGGAGATATGTTTCTCTCTTTTCATGCTTTGTTAGGTTGGTTCTTACTCTGTGGTGTGCTTGAATGTAGGAAACAGATCATTTAAAATACAATGTCGCTGTGAAAATGATGCGCTCAGATGTGCCTTCTGTATTGAAGATCCATTAACTTACTCCTACCTAAGATTGTACAATGTAATTAGCAGGATACTGAGAAGTAGTTTAGTTCACAGTAGTTTTTCAGGTGCACAGTTGAATGGTAATGTTGCAATTCAATGTAATGTATTCTTGTAAACCTGTATCTTGAAGACTTTGAGCCACTACCGTCGTACATATATACTCTGTGCTTTACATCAATGTAAGTGCAACATATTTTGACTTTCATTGGCTATCAATTGTGTATACAGGATAACTAATTAAAACAAAGGAGTGATGTGTGTTAGATTTGCTTGTGTTGTGTATATAGCTTTGCCTGTGTTGAAAGCGAGGTGCAATTCAGGTTTGCTTTTATTGATATCACTGAAACCAATAACAACATTGTTAATACATAAATGGACTTTCTTACATACTTTTTAACATGAAAACACAGCTTTTGTCCATCAACAAATTCTCATGTTTGATTATGCTTTAAACACATCAGGCCATTACCGTGTTTTAGTCATAGTTAAAACGGACTAACATGTAAATGAGTACAAACGTCAACAAGTTGTAGTTTGATATAAATAAGCAGAGTGTAAATACAACACAAAATGTTCTTATGTAAATCTAAAGCTTAATAAAAGGATTAAACCTTTAAACAGAATTTCAGAATTTAATGTGTGACAAAAGGAACATCCATATATTGTAATTTTATTATTGTCAGCTTGAATTATTAAAAATAATGATTACCATGACTGTTAAAATAGGCCAGGAAACTTAATCATTGTAGCTGTAAACATCTTTTAGTTCCAATGACCAGCAGTAGCAAACTGACATTTACTAACAGCCCACAGTGTCTGAGAAAGTATTAAGTCGATTTTAATGAGATCATTCTGTATTTCTGATCAGTAGTATGTATATACAGTACAGTACAGTAAATAAAAAAGGGCGCCAAAAAGTGATGATTTCACAAAAAAAGAAACAAATATTCTTAAGTGGTGTCATCTGATCATAGTCTTCTTTACTGTGAGATATGTAAGCCGTACTTAATAAATACGCAAACCCAAACTTTAAATGCTTTTAATATTTAACATTTTAAACATCCTGTCTAAATAACAGCACTGCAGGCCTTAACACTTGACCAGTCAGGTAGCATGAAACAGATTTTCAGAAAGTCACTGTGTAAGAATTGTATTTTTTTATGACGTTATTCAGCCCGGATTCAAGTGTAAATCAAATAAATAAACACACGTGTGAGATGTCAAGAGTTTCAAAGGGTAAAATGAAACAAAAGTGTGATGTTCAGGTGCATGCCGGACGAGCGCTGCAGTAAAAATGCACCAACATGCAAATTTTCAACAGAAACAAACCCAAGTATAGCCTCATAGCAGCCACTAACAATAAACATCCAATCAGATTCATATATAAATCAAAACTTACCATAACGACAAAGTGTGTGCAACATGAAAGCCAAGAATTCAGTGGACAAGCTATTTTAAACTGTCTGTAACATCTAGTTTTTTTTTCTTTTTAATTCACAATTAAAGCCATTTTAATGGGTTATTTGTTCTACGTTCACTTATACAGTATAACACAATGCTGAAAGTGAGCAAACTTTTCCAGCTTATAACAGTGAATATCCTGCCATAGGAGGAAGCGACCAATAATATTCATGTTAGAGTAAATGTGTGTATTTATGTTTGCACATGTAATGTGTGTGTGTGTTTACATTTGCCTGTACACTGTTTATCATAACCTTTACTGTACATTTCCTTCTGTAATATTGATTAGATGTCTGGGGTTATGAAATATAATGAGGGAAGGGAAAAAGACAGCATGGGCGAGGGGGTGGAGGCGGGTGGGGGTTTACTGGATTTGACAAGCAGTGGAGGAGGTGGCTTGACAACACATGCAGGTTGAGTTGACAGATTTGGGCGGTATGAGGTCCAGGTCCTCATCATCAGGAATCTCATCCAGCCTGTATCCGTCTTTCAATAGCTGGATGTTCAGGTCCTGGTTTATCTGCTGCAGAGGCCAATAAACAGCATGTTAGCCTGCGCTGTATAACTGCCACGCAAACAAATGCCTAATTCAATTGAGATTCCTGGCACCAGCTTTTTATTTCATTAATAAGACCCATATTCTTCCAGCAAACTCTGTTCTATAGGTTGACCAGAAATATTTATTGATTTAATGATTCAATGACACAAACAACGTAATGAATGTGGTTATTAGTGATTGACCGATATGACTGTTTTAATGGCCAATATTTAAAGAGCAAGATGGCTGATGGGTAATATAGAAATATAATACAGTTTAAAAATAGCTAATAAAATGTAGGCCAGGGCCACAAAGCAGGATGCCTTTAAAATATTTAAATATAAATGTAAAAAATGTGTACTATTGCCTTTTGAGTAGCACTGATATACACACAATTGCTGAATTTCAATGTTTTTCTATTGTGCTCAGTATCTTCACAAAAATACCAGATTTCTGTAAATTGTCAGACATGGGGCGCCTGATGTACCAATAATCTCAAAATTACCAAATAACATCCATGTAATCGGCCTGTTTTACATATCAGTCTATCACTAGTGACCATCAGTGCAAATGAAACTGAGCAATGGTGACCTTTAAAAGAGAATCTGGAGACAAATTTAAGGTAAAAATGAATTTAGAGCATCAAAGATCATGTGCAGACTGTGAGTGACTTTTGAGACGGAAAACCACTTTCATGATGGCTGTGGCATGGGGCTTAAAACATTACCCAGAATTCATAGGTACCTGTTCCCTTAGAGACCTCACCTCGGCTGACGAGTATCCTGACGAGGAATATCTAGACATGTCAAAGTCGTCATCGCTGTGAGGTAAGTGAAAACAGTGAGTTTGAGGCTTCTGACCAATGAGGGCGTAATTTAAAAAGTGCAGAAATGAGTGAGGAGCCCTACCTGTCTGTGTCTAGAGCAACCAAAGGTTTCTCATCTGGACTCTGGTCTAAAGAAGAATAGCCTTTATTGGGAACCACAAGCCTGAATGGAGACAAAAGAGAGACGTAGCATTATTCATACTAAACAGATTACATGATAAATGAAATTGATTTTAAAAAATGATGTTTTTCTTCTAATTGTGATTATTGCTTGTACCTTGTTCTGGCCATCACGTTATTTTTCTTGGGTTGTTGATTGACGGGACTTCCAGCATTCCCGTTTTTCAACGAACCTTTCCTAGAAAGCTCTCTCTGTTTGTCTGTACAGTAGAAAAGCAGTCAGCACACTTATGTGTATGAATTACATTTACTGTCAAAGAATTGCATTGTATTTTGGTAACAGACAAAGACTGGTAATGAAACTGCATAGCATTGGCTATGTGGAATAACACAGCTCACCTATCTTCAAATGGCGAGGAGAGGGTTTATAGTTTAGGGTGGCAGGCTCATTTTCTCTGGTGTCTGAGTCTGCCTCTGATGTGGTTGATGATGCTGGATCCTGGTGATAAAATAAGGAAACATCAAAACTGAGTAGTTTTATTGCTCTGTGTTAACTTTTATTTCATTCCTGTTCTGAAAGTACAACACTTTCAGAACCAAAAGATCCAATTAGCCAATTTGAAATAAGACATAAACTCAAAACGATGCCCAGTACCAACATTACCTAACCCTAAATACAACGAATAGGTGCAATGCAACATATTTTATTCTAATGACAAAATATGCACATACTGCATTGGCCATCACATGCATAAAATTAAAACGAGAGCTAATAACAGCTGAATACATTTACTTGTTTAAATGGCATAGGTTAACTTCGGCCCATCCAAGTGTTATTGAACACAAAGATGGTTATTTTATGGTAATTATGGATGATTTTGTGGCTGTGGGAGGGGTAGGGACATTATTCTGATACCATAGCACGTATTGTGCATGATGAGGCAATCTACGGCGGCGAAGGCCTCTGTACGACTGATTAAACATGCTTCAATTTGCAGCATTTTATAAATTAAATGTTATAAACACTGTGACGATGGAGGACCGCTGAAAATATGTGAATAACTTGCGTTTAAGTTATAACATAAAATAATTGTTTATCTGCCTACAGCTGATGTTGTTTTCGATGCAGAGACGCGCAGCCTGAGTGCGGCGTCCTCCGCGCGCAGCATCACAGTAGCATCCTTACATACCAGCAAAAACAAACAACAGCCAAAGTCTAAAGAAGCAACATTATTGACCTCTTATATTATACAGCACAATATTATATACAATATTTGCCATTTTTATAAAAGTAACGCTGCGTCCCGGAGCATCGACACAGGATGCAAAACACCACCGGTCGATAATTCATAATGAATCAGAATAAAAAAAACGTCATTTTAATCACATCACGACATTTCTGCTTTTATCAGGTTGTTAAATACAACATTTGAATACACTTACGAAAGGTTGCATCTCTGCCTCCGTTGGCACTTGAAATCTGTCAATTTCTTCCATCATCTTGGCGGCGGGTCGTCTGGGATTTTTTTATATACGCGTTTGTGATGTTTCTGCGGATATACCGCAACGAATTGGTTTAAATTAAATTTCAGAGCTGTGTCGTAGGATATTTTTCAGCCCAAGAATGTCCCTGACTCTCCTTCATCCCAGCGATCGCTCGTTAGCCAGCAGTGACCGAGTGGCGATTTAACCACCCACTTCCGGGACAAATCCGTCTCCAGACAGGAGCAGCAGCACAGATTCCGCCCCGCTCCACGCCGTCGACCGATGTCTGCTCCACCCAGGGCCAGCATCAGAGACAGGCGTCGTTAATAGATGTGGGGGGCTTTTCTGTGGGTGGGTGTAACCTCAAGACGGCTACATTCAGTGATTGTGTTCTGCAGGACAATATTTTTCATCCTCATCAGTGTTGAACATAGACTCAGATGAATTAGACTCAGATATATGCAAGCAAAGCTTTGGGCCCTATTATAATGAGCTTTTCTCTACAGTGTGTGAAGTTCATAGAGCTGAAGTGAAGGAGAGCTGCGTCTTTGCACCTGTAAAAGCTCAAAGACGGAGCAAGAAACTTCAGGACCTTGGACAGCTTCTATATATCTTGTAACTTTAATACAAGCATGAAGATTATATGAAATGGAACCCAGTTGAATCACTGGCAATGTCATAATCTAATAGCTGACATGCATTGATCATTTTCTGTGCATTTTTTCCAGTCTAGACCAACGGATCTCAACCCCTTCTTTGTCCACCATAATATCTTAAGCCCCTCCCACTTACAATATCCATCTAATGAAATTTTCTACAGCATAGCAACTAAAAAGATAACCAAACACTGAAATGTATTGACTTTAGTTTTAGCTTATTTTGATGCTTGTTTTACTTTGATATTATTTTATGATATTAGTTTTACTTTTTAATATTTAAAAGTCATCTTGAGACCACATTGGAAGTTTGTTGAGGCTCCTCAGTGGGCCCCTTGCTCAATACCATTTTCACTCTTGATTTCTAAGATTAGGACACTACCTTGTTTTGGCAGCGTTGACTAGTGGCTAATTACAAGTTTTGACTAGTATCTAACCTGATATAAATATTTACAAAATTGTTACATACAGCTTAGCAGTAACCTCATTTCCAATCATGCTTTAAAAGGTGGTGAACTTCCAGCCGTGGAAATATGTTCGCCAGTAGATGGCGCAAACCAACAAGACAAATAAATACTTTACTGCGAGTAATTTAAAATTTAGTTTTACGAATTACAAACCTTGCAGAGCCTGCTCATTTTTTTTTTATAAAACATCTTGGCTCACAAAATAATCGTGTTATTGTGCACGATGTATCCTTTGTTTACATATTTTAATTAATATAGTCATGTGGTTTTAAACGTTACATTACCAATTTTGTTTCAATGTATAAACAAAGATTTTCACATGCAGTTACATAGAATAGCTGCACCCTCTGATAGTGTCACTAATTACCTAGTTACACTAATTACCACAAAGTAAGATAAATAATTATAATTTATAAAATATGTACGGACATGCTATAATGTATGTGTATACATACTGTATATACGATACGCTATATATACAAGAGTTGGGAATATGTTTTGTTGGTCTTCATTAGAAGATATAGGTTATGCAACCATGACAACATCAGATGGGGATGCAGATTGTGATTTACTAGTAATCTGGAGTTTTTTTGTGGCCCAAAGTGTCATTATGTAATTTTTTACTTTGTTCTGTATGTGTCAGCAGTATAAACTACCCCAGGAAAAACAAACTTTAATGCTAGTATGTGTAATTAATTTATTATACTCTTTTAGTTAGGGAGAAAACAACTTGTGCATTACAAACAAATGCATTGCAAACACCTTATTATTTGCAAATTATATGACTTTGGAAACGCTACTGTATTTACTGTACAACATTACAATAAGCAGCTCAATGGCTCAACTTCTGCTTAAAAACTGATGTCATTTCAAGCCATTTTCTAAAGATAGAAACCTGCTTCAGGTTCACTTCTAAGGCTAATCTTTAAAACCCTTTGGTAACCTTTGGCCACAACTTAAACTAATTAAATAGACTGTTATAGTGGACAGCCAGTCACTTTATGAATGTAAACATTATCTGATGTTATCTGGGCATCTCTAACTTAACCATATATATGCAAACAGCTATATAATATCTAAACTCATACCATACATATGCACATTTATTGGCAGACATCATATAAACTTGAATGTGGCTGAGCTCTGATGCACTTGGGCATCTCTTAATCTTATTAAGACTGAGTTGTAATGCTGTAGTCTCAGCAGTTAGAGAACCTTCTTTGACCATGTTTATATGTCACAAATGTGTTTGTGGCTGTCCATTATACTCAACCTACTGACCTGTAAATAATAGCTGAGGCTAAAAACCCAGCTCAGAGAGTTCCTACCACTACAAATGTCCTGTGGGTTTGCATTTTAATTCTGTAACCTTTCCTTTTCATTAGAATGTAGAAATAATGTATTATACCCTTCCTGCAACATAACCATGCTCAAATTATATTTATCTAGTAACTATAATAATCTAATAATCTCTTATACTTTTAATGCAACTGTTGGTGATGTGAGATAAACATTAAAGAAGCAATACACATTG
>JAZGTK010015271.1:0-10506 GCA_036877625.1 Ambastaia sidthimunki
ACACACACACACACACACATTATCATTTACCTTTTGGAAAACAAAATCAGCATCCAGAAATGAAAGAATGTGAACACAATGAGTTTGGAAACCTATAACATCATCCATGCAGGTGTCAGATTCTTTAAATAAAGCTGAGATGCCTCTGTGAGATTCACGTGAGGGAATGACGGCAGCTTGTTATGGATTACAGCAGAACTGTGAAGGAGTTGGTGGTGTAGGTGCAAAGAAATTTTCCAGCATTCCCGGTGGGATTTCTATTCACAGTCCTGGTAGAGATTCAGGACTGAGGTCCAGGGTCCGTGTTGAAGTGTCACTGGAGCTTTTAAAGATCTGGCAAACCGCATCTAGGTGCCCACAATGCTCGGGTCGTGTGCTGAGTCCGGCAGTTGAGAATCGTGGCAGTGATACAGGAAGCAGTTTCCCCAGCAGCTGTAGCAGATGAGAAACAGCGCGGCCAGGAAAACTAAGGCACAAATGGTACACGGCTTCCTCTCCAACAGGAAGCTGAGCAGGTAGAAGCCCATGAACATGGAGTGATTAAACCACAGGGCTGGATTTAACGGTTTAGGGATCAGCAGGACTGGGAGAAGCCACTGGAGGCAGTACATTGTCTCTGTGTGTGTGGGGCAGCCTAAAATGAGCTCAGATATCAGATGGGATGGCTGGTGCGACGCTACACAATCACAAATCCCTTTAGTATCTGCAAGGGATTAGTCTTGGTATTCAAAAACCAGGACAGGCCTTTGAAAAAGGGGAGAGAGAGAAAACAATTGAACACATGGAGTCAGACAGTTTATAGTTTAAGCACATAATTCTAAACTTGCCCTCAAACATACCCACCACCTTATAGGGCATCAAGGATAAAACAAGTGTGTATTTTAAGAAACATACGCCAGTTGGTTATTTTTAGGTTGTGGCCTTGACTGACACTATGACTAGACATCAAGCTAACCTAACAACCAGTAAAAACATAACACCATTATTACAACCAATATACAAGCACTTGTTACGTCATTACTCACGAAAATAACAACAAATGTTAAGTAGGAAATAAATAAACAGGTGTAAGATACTCTAACTATTAATCATGATTTACTAAATTTGACAACGCGAATATTGTTATTAAAACATTTTATGTTTGTATTTACACTCAGCAAACACAACCCAGTGTTCTAACAGACGTAATAAAATGCCACGTTTTAGGAAAACAACAAATAATTTTCCCATTAAAGACTTTATACACAAAGGTTGGCTAAAACGACTAAACAAGTACAAATTCGACACCTGGTGTTAATCTTAAACATGAACAAAATTCAAATGTCATGCTGAGATTTTAATGATTTGACAGCGTAAAGAAAGACATTTTCAGTGATAACACAGTAATGTTAGCTTGCTGGCTAACTAGCATCCGTTAGCGTGCAGATTAGTGCTGGTAGCCAAATAAACTTTCTGACGACAAATCCGCAACCGTTTGAGTATGTTAATACACAATAATTAAGCAATACAAGTTAAATAAACGCTTTCAGACCTGCCATTCTTTAAACTCACTCGTCTTGCTTCTGATGATGGCGTACATATGATTGCGTAGATGTGTGCAGCTCTCAGGACCCCTCGTGCCTCGCGTATGCCTGATTATAATTCATGGCACGTACAATAGTACAGTCATGGTGTCATATTATACTTTTGACATTTTTATACTTTCAGGAACTAATAAAAAATCGTTGAACCACTGAGGTCTTTTAGCCCGAACCACTGAATCAATAATGCGCAGTTCGTGTTTGATGTTTCCAAGCCAGTGTAAAATGTTATTAGGATTTCAGCACTAGATTTCACTGAAATCTTATAATGCATTTACTGATGACATAATGAAGCGTCAGTTTCTGCAGCTGAGCAGGAAGTCAAGCACTGAGCCAACAGCTGCATAGTGTTTATAAAACTTCAGAATACTGGCTTTATCTTACATGTAATACAATTAGAATKACCACGTTTTATTATTAATAGCACAAAATATGCATTTAAAGGGATGCACACAATGAAATCTGAATACTGTTACAGCTAACTGGTAAAGAACATCTGTTATTACCTTATTTTTAAAGTGTAGGCATTTTACCTCCATTCTTTGTTCTTAGTGCATTCCAGGTCTTGGTGTTAACAGTTACATTTCTGTGAGAGCACTCACAGTTTCCATTTGACACAAAATGACTATGTACACACAGTAAAAATATCAAACTTACTAATTGAGTCAGAAAATAAAAAATGATATAGCGTTAAAAATACAGAAAATACAGCAATCAGCTAATGTATAAAGATCACATAGCCCTGATCCAGTCCTGATCGAGTACATCTTAACATACTAAAGGTTTCTTCGGGATCTTTGCATAAATGAACGTGCACATGTAACTGGACTGTGACTCGCTGTGTAATGGCGATTAATGATGGTCTGTTTCGCGCATGGCTAAATCTGCCCGGATCTCTCAGCATCTCGCTGTTGCTATGATATCTGTGAAGCAGGTAGGCTGTCGTTTCTCTCACCGATAACATTATTATTGGATCAGAACCGATGAATCTGTATGAATCGATAACATTTTTATCGCGTCCTACATTTCTGTCTTTTTCTATCTGTTGATGACTAAAACACAAAGCGCTCGAGGTGTTGCAAGGTCATTATAATAAACACACGATATGTATCTCTGATAATGCTGTAGTTATGTTGTATATGAGTTATTGTTATCTATAGGAATTAGATGTGACTGGTGAGGGTTTCTGTGTATTGAACATTTGTCTGTTTAACGCGTTTGATGGATCATTTAGGCATTAATTACGTTAGTTGTTATAATAACACAAACTGTTCATTTATCAAGTCAACAAGACACTGCAGTGAGTTCATCTAAATAAACACATTCAAACAGCAGCATTAAATCTGTCTGAGCGAATAATGTAACTGTTCATGTTGAACAATGTAACGCGTCGAATAGTGTGATGTTGTTGAACATCTGATGTCATGTCTGTTTATGTGCAGGTGAAACGGGAGGTGTTCGGTTCCGCATGAATGCAGGCGCTCGGGGTTGATGGAGTTTCTGGACGCTGTGGAGCTCCGTGAACTGGGGGCTGGAAGCGGGCGAGACCCTCCGCAGGCCACGTCAGCACCGCGGACGGCGGCCGGCATCGAGAACGCGTCGTTCGAGGACGAGGAACCGGGAACGAGGATCCGGGTCACCTCCGGTTCATCTGGACCTGACTTCACGGTCATTGAGTGTCAGTCCAACCCGGCGCCCGTTCAGAGAGAAGTACCGTCCCCGCGCTCCGATGATGAACCCGAGCTGGAGTTCAACGATCACCCGGTGGATCACGGGTTTATATCTGCGCTGGTGTTCCTCGTCAGCGGAATCGTACTGGTCGGGATAGCCTACACGATCCCCAGAGAAGCTAAAGTTAACCCGGACCAGGTGACCGCGCGTCAGATGGAGAAACTGGAGATGTACTACGCGCAGCTCGGTTCTCACCTGGATAAATGCATCATTGCGGGACTTGGTTTGCTTACTATTGGGGGTATGCTGTTGTCTGTTTTGTTAATGGTGTCCATATGCAAAGGGGAACTGTATCGCAGGAGAACTTTTGCCAGGAGACCCATTAAATCATACGGATCCATTAATATGAGGATGCGGCAGTTAGCGGAGGGCGGTGGCGGGGAAGCGCTTGCTGAATGTGAACCGAACGCCGCCGGTGATGCGGCTCCTCCTGCAGCTCAAAGCACGTAACGCAAAGATCTGCTGTGTGTCCAGAAGAAAACAGCAGCGTCTGCAGGGCAGAAAAGTGTTCAAGGTTTGAGTTTGTTTTGCAGTGACCAAATGACAGTTTTGAAGCTTCTATCAAAAATGTTCTGGTAACGCTTTTCAGTGGAAGCAGGAGCATAAAATGTTCATCCAATCATTGCGTTCGGCCCGACTGCAGTTACCTCTGAAAGGAGGGATCTTATGCTTTCACAGCAAACTTGCTATTGCTAGCCTCTCTTGAAATGCATTAGCTGACATGAACTGAGAATGAACTGTTTTGACAGCATTTCTTGGTCTTTGTTAATGTTAGTTGATACAGATTGTTAGTTCATGCTAACTAATATAGGGTAACTAGTGTGAACTGTTGGAACCTTAGAGTGAAGTGTTTCCATATTCTTTAGAATGTATCAAGTTGAGTTAAACGTAGAAACGTAGCACACATGGAGTTACAGGTGATTTCCATCCCTGCCTTTCAGACTGTAATCACTCCAGCTGTAGGCAAACACACACACACACACACACACACACACACACACACACACACACACACACACAGGCTTTTAAATGAAAGCACAATGATAAACTGAACTAACTCAACATGCTGCAATATATAAACCACCATCAGCTACTTTACAAAACTTGAAATAAATGTCTGTATACTCTTTAACATCATTAAGACAATGAGTGGAATATATGTAAAGTGATATTATCCAAGGATGCAATTTGCCTTAAGGTGTTACTAACGTTCACTGTCTACCGTGAACACATTTAGATGTGATTATTTGTAAACTGCTGTTGTTTGGTGTTTGTTTAGGACTTGTTTCACGCTCACAGATCACAGAACAACATAATGCAACCAGGAGAACACACACAGATGAGTGCTAAACATAGTAAACACAATATCTATTTTACAATATCTGGCAATATGGTAATTTAGTAGATATCTGCTAAATAATAACAAAAATGTGACATTGTAATGTAATGGTGCAATAGGCCTTTGTCTAGTTTCCAGCAGAAAAATCTATATTTCCATATCAGTTTGACATGAATGTACATTTGAACTCTGTGTAGCTGTCTTCATCTTGACCTTTTCTCCTGCAGAGGTCATGAATCTCTTTTAAAGTCACAGCAGGACTGTAATTAAACCAAACAGAAACCCAAGAACAGCAGCTGTATTACACATCTCAGGTGTAGCACAGACCAACCTGCAATAGTAAATCTGACTGTGAGCAGTTTAGTTTTTCTGATGAAACTGACATAACAGGTATTTAATAGAGCACAAAAGTGTGGAAATCTAAATGAAACATTGCGTAAGTCAGAGAAAGTGATGATGGCAAATATTCATGTGTTTAACTACACAAAATATTTTAAGAATCCAGAGGAGAGTGTTGGGTAACTGCAGGACAAATGCAAATATTAAAGAAAATTCCTGTAAGTTTTTAGCATAAAGAGAAACAGCAGGGGTACATTTCAATTTTAAAAAGTCAAAATGAAGATACAACAACACTGTTGTGAAAATTTGTCGCTGTTACACAGAAATGCAGAATAGTTTGATTAATTTGAGCACAAGGTTTCAGATGCAGAGAATTCAGTACTAAAAAAACTTTCAAAATAATTATGAATATATATAAATTCTGTTTATAAAAGGAGGATTCTTCACACAGCATATTTAATATGGCACTGACAGTTTAAACTTTACATTCTTTACATAGAATATTTGCTGCTGTATAAAATAGATTTAAAGAAATTTAAAATATTAAATATTGTGTGTTGCCTGATGCATTGCTAATTTAAGTGCTGAAATGGATTAGCTGTAATGTTTTTTATATTCCACCCTTTTTCATGGAATCACAAATTTACACTAAATATATGTGTCATTTATTAACTGTAAACTGTGGTGTAGATTGTGGTGTGGTAAGGAGATGGGAAAGTGTGTGTTGTTTTTAATCGTGTAAAACTTTAATTGTTGTCTTAAGCACAGAGCAACTTGTATTGAAGACACAAAGCAGTTACAGGCAATTACAAATCTGCTGTGCACAGATATACAAACACAATCACTGTAGTCATTCACAAGCCCCTAAACAAATGCTTTTAAAGCTTCTGAAATGTTATACACAACACACCACACATGCTCTGTTGTGCATGTTTTAGCAAATCTAGTGGATCATGCTGTAAACATACAGAAAATTCACATACTATTCCTAGTATGAATTCTACATATTAAGAATGACTATGGAAAGCCATTTGGAACAGCCACTGAGCAGAAATAACATTTAAGTCCTACAATTTACATAAGTACAATTATGGGGTTTGTAGTTGTTTGAGACCATTGAAAGCAGCCACATGTATCATGTTAAATTCAGCACATAACACAGCAGAGGCCGAGCACAAGTGTGCTCATACAGACTGTTATTTCATTCTCGTGTGTTTGGTGCAAACTGAGGGCAGCACCACAATACTTTTGGGTCAAGCAGGAGTTGAAATTGCATGTGTAAGCTGTGCATTTGAAGGCTATAACCTCATGTATGTTAAAGGCAGGTGACTCGCCTTTTTATACAGTTTTCATGTTTGAAATAAACACATTTTTGTTGCTATATATCTGCTGACTGTTGTTTACTTTCACAATGTCTAATTTCCCACCTCTTACCTCCCTCCACCCGTTACCTAAATGCATATTAAACAGGAATATGATATTACTAATCCATATTTTCTGTGTTTTGTAAAGTCAAAGGAACGTTACAGGCAGTTCTCAAACTGATTTTAAATAATTCCAGTTGTGAAATTTTAGCAAGATGTTTATCACGGCACACAACTCTATATTCTCAGAATTCACTAATACACGACTGAATGAACTGGCACTTAAATCTTTCAATGATACAGTTTCAATGGTCACTTTTAAACAACACAAGAGTAGTTCTTTAAAAATAACTAAAAGCAGTTTAATTCACTGAATGAATTGCAAAAACAACAAACAGATAAACACAAACCAAGAAAAAAAAATATTGGAATTATCAGGTATCTGAAAACAATCTGTGTTCATTTCTTGAATGAAATGCTGCTTTACTTCTGTAACTTTATGAAGTAGGTATATTTGAACAGAAAGTGCCGATCACTGCAGGCCAGTGATGAGAAGACATCATGAAAGCAGGAAGTCTTCCAGGAGAAGATCTGGTTGCCTACATGAACATGTCATCATAACCCGGTAGAGGCATGTGATCAGGATCTGGCCTGAAGGGTGGAGCCAAACAAATGACATCAGAGGCAAAGAGATGATGTCAATCTTATGAGATCATGACATCAGTCAAGCATATGAGGTCAGAAACTGATGTCATGACTGTTCTACTGTTGCTTTGTTTGAAAGTTTTATCACATCAGTTAAATATCTAAATGAAATTCTGCATATGCACTTGGCTCTTACCCTGGTCTGTGGCGCCCAATTGGGCCAAACGGGTCAAAGCGAGCACCAGGAGGCACAGCACCTGGGGGCAAGACTCCAGGAATACCAGAGGAGGGGTCAAACCCGGAGCGAGGAAACCCAGCACGCAATGGATCCACAATCATTCCTCCTGCTCTCCCGCTGGAGACAGAATCAAGAGACCAAATCCTGCTGAATAACTCATGAAGCATCTTCTTCTTAAAGCTGCACTCATTCATTTCATAAAGGTGCAGGACATATTTTTTTACCATCTAAAATTATGGCTTTCTCACCCAAAGGGGTCCAGATCTGCCCCTCCTGCTGCAAATGGAGCCATCGGGTCAGACCTAAAAACAGAACACACGATACACTGCTCAAAATAAAAACTATTTAGTTGTTTTGTGTCTGTCAGATGCTGGTGAACACGCATGTATTTAATGCGAGGAACTTTATTTAATCTGCTAGAACACCAGTAAGAACTTGAGTAAAACTGACATTGCACAATCACTGAAAGTCTCTTGGACGTCAGATGTTTAAAAGCAACTGCAAAATTATCTCAGAAATGTAAAGTTCTCCAGCATCATTTCTTTGCAGAAGCACTTAGTGTGATGTTTACTCTGTAAGTTAACTGATTACATAATGCAGTTTTCTAATGTACATAAAGTGTCTTAACTGTTACTTACTGTAATGAGGTCACTGTAAATGCATCATCACTCAATGACAAATACACAAATACAAAAGACTGAGAGGCGTGTGGTTTTGAATCTCTACTGATCCTCATGTGGCACGTTTCTGCTGGTGTGACTCAGCTTAATGTTCTTAAAGGTCTCGCTCTGACTTTGAACTGAGAGTGACTTTAAATCTTCATTTAACTGCCTTACCGTCACACTCACAGCAACAGCCCAATAAGTCAAAAAGTGTCTGACATCAGAAATGATTTTGATAGTGTAACCATGAGCGGGGAAAATAGATTTAATCTAGACTTTCACTGAAGAGACACGAGATAACAGACAGAAAACAGACAGACAGCAGCAGTGAGATCTCTGCAGAGGACACACACGCACACACACAAACACACACATTCTCAGACTGCTGTTTGTTTTAGAAGTCTGACATCACGTTAACTTCTGGCTCACCCAATGGGGTGAATTTAGGGCGGGGCTGTCTGTTTAATGACCTGAAGCATGGCAGATGTTTAGGAAAAATATTTGCAAACATGCAATTTCTTTTAGTTTCACTAGTGGCAAAGAAATGACACATTTTCATCATACATTTTAAATGTCTTGCTGTTTTCAATTGACAAAACACAGGGGTGAGAAAAACAACCAAAAGCAATCTCATGAAATCGATGTCTATCTTAGATGCTCATGAACACAAGTCAGGCCCACCTGAGGCGGTAACCATGGAAACAACAGACTGCTTGAGTGCTTCCTGTTAGGATGAACAAAAACTGTGCTAGACAAGAGTCAACATCAAATGTGACCTATTGAAATTCTTTACTGTCCCCCTTGAAAGTCATTGTATAATTTGCATTAAAAGTAAATGAACATGTAGATGGATATTCACCAGTCAGGTCTGGTCGGAGGAGCTCTGTCTGGTGTCACAAGAGGGTCATTTTGGGGATCTCTTAAATTTGTGTCTTTTTTACTCTCTCTCTTTCTCTCTGTCTTTGCTTGACGTTCTTCTTTTCCAGAAGGCAGCAGTGAGGTTTTCAGCTTCTTCATCAATTCTTCTGTGTTCTTAAACACGCTGAGGATAAAGACAAGAACAGGTACAATCTGATCATCCGTACATATTCAAACACACCTCTGTGCACCTGATATTAAGATCAAACTAAGCACAACACTAGTTTAATAGCTCAAACTGCTTGTGTAAACCATAAAAACCACAAAACTGAACCATTTTTCCAACCTTTCAAATGTCTGCAGATTGGCTTCGTCAATGTAATCGTTGACATTAACTGTCAGGTCTGTTACTTTCTCTGTAGTCGAGTCCTGTGAAAAATTAAAAAAAAAAAAAGTGTCAAAAGACATCCACTATTTAGCTGTGTTGTGACACGCGTAACGACATATTACCATTAAATTAAAGATCAGGGTTGAATCCACAGTGAAAGCTTTGAGCAGTAAACTGGAGCTGTCATCATCTGATCTGTATCTGAGGGTGTAAAGCTCTTTGCTTTCATTCCAGCCAGCAGGCAGAAGTTCTGATTTCTTCTCTCCATTTCCAGGCTGTGTGGAAGATTGAAGATGTATTTAAAACCAAGCAAATATTAGATCTACTTCACAACGACATGATACACGTCCTCTTTACATATAGAAAGTTACTTACACTTAATTATTTAAGTATTTCGGACAGTTTGTTAACTTGAAGGAAACTGACACACCGACATCAAACAGTTAAATGTCGTTGCAAAGACTGCGCAGAGAATTAAAGCTACAGGTTTAGCATCAATTACCTGTATTTACTGGTCTGATATTGTATCTAATACAATAACTTTAAAGTATGGCGTGTACATATACTTTTAATGCATAACAATTGACTAACTGCCTTCACTCACCTCATCTCCAGTCCCCAGACATTTATAGCCGCTTTTCACTGTTTCCCAGTGAACAAAACATATCAGCGCGTCTTGTGAACATGTTATAGCGTTTGACACGCAGTTGAACAGCAGTTCAAGTCCAGCCATCTTTAAAACTCTTCAGATTCACCAGAAACGAAACCAAAACCAATCGTCGCCTCACCTCAGTCTGCGGACGTCGCATCTAAATATTTCAGTATTCTGTTTTTCTAGCTTCCTATAGTAAATTGAATTATATTTAAAGTTCAACTGTAAGAATGTTTATTTATAAAATGTTGCTGGTCATGCTGCGGTCCGGGTTGGTTAGTTATCCGGAGTGAAGCGGATGTCTGAACGATCGTTCCGCCTGCTGTGAATGAGACGCCGCGTTACTGTCGTCAGACGCGTTTCAGTAAAAAACGTCAATTTTTTACATACATTAAACAGTAACATTGTTAATTATAACAATATGCCACAATGATATTGAGAAGAATATAGTTTATTTATTTTAACTACAAAGCAATGTAGTTCCTCAGAAACGGTTTAATTAAGACGCAGTAATACTGATGTAACTGTTATTTTAATACCATGTGTTTATATGTCTCTCTTTTTGTGTAAGACTGAAAGTAAGTTTCTTTTAGCCTGACATTATGTGCTTAATGCAGCTGTTTTTAATGAGCAGGTTAACTGTGCAACGTAAACTGTCATTCAGCGCACCTGTGATGATAGAGAGAGAGAGAGAGAGAGAGAGAGAGAGA